>NDXB01016831.1:0-34009 GCA_002631895.1 Agapornis roseicollis
TTTTTTTCCAGTGGAAAAAGGTCTTCTGTGCACATACAAAATGCAGTGCAAGCCTTGTCCCAGCATACAAATGATAGGAACAAAAGATCATGACTTGATAATACAGTGATGAGTAACACACCAGGGCTTTGATTTAATGAACTGCTGTCAGTCCTCTCTCAATCCTGTCACTGTTATTGGGTAGCAAAGGGTTTGCAGAGATGCAGAGGAGCCCTTGTGAGATGAGCTAATCCATTCCTCAGGATCTGCTGTGCAGTGGAAGTGCTGAGCAGTGTTTGGAGAGAGCTTGGAAGTCAGTTAGAATGGAATAGTAATAAATAGAATAATAGTTTAAATTGCTAATTGAAGCAGTGTTTTGGCCTGGTATACAAGGAAAACATGAATTGATTAACAGTATTTTGTATTTAAAATGCTTTAACTTACGAAGCATTAAGCATTGCTTAATCTATGTGTTTTTTTCCTCACTGCTTGCCACTGAAGGTGGTGTTTCAGGAATGCCACCTAAAATTTCAGCTGGGTACCCCAGAGCTGTTTGAAAGAGGAGCAAATGGAACATCTGTTTCCTTCTGCGCACAGAACAACCTAATACCCAAACACTAAACACCTTTGCTATTCCACCAGGTATCTATTTGTATCTTTAGATACCCCAAAATCTCTTTAGAACACAACCCACAGTCTTCATTTGGAATTGGTTCGCCTCAGGGTGTTCTGGCGTTTATGTGTGGATTGGGAAAAAGCCCCAACAAACCTTCTGTTGTTTGCTTTCCTTAATAATGAAGTGGTTCAGGTGCATGGAATGTTCTCTTTACGTCTCCAAGTCTGCCTGAAATTGGAAGTAATTGTTTCTTTAAAGATCTATATATTTATTTACATAAAATACATACAGTTACGTACATTTTAGTGTATTTATATAAACACTTAAGAGTGTGATCATTTATAGTTTTCTCATTTATATCTAAATATCTATACATTTATACAAATATATAGATATTTAATATAATATGAATTTCATTTACATATATAGCCATTTAAATATGGATAAGCAAGCTATAAATAATCATACTACAATTGTTATATAAATATACTGAAATGTATTTAAATAAACATACCATAAATATATTTAAATATACTATGTATAAATATAGTATATATTTAAATACACCACAAATATATAAAAATATATAGGAATATGCTATAAATGTATGCTAAATATAGATACAGATTATAAATATAATATACTATAAATATACAGCTTTTTTTTAAAGCTGTGTCACATTTAAAGATAGTGTCACATTTATAGCCTGAGTTCAACAGGTTTTCCCCTGATCTCTTCTGGAAACAGCAAAGGGCATCTCTTGGCTCACTAGAGCTGGCCAGAGGTTTGTCAACACGTTCTATTATTATGAAATTTGCCATAATATGTTTAAAACAAACAAGGGAATTCTGACATTGGATCAAATAATTATTTATTGGGTATTTTTAAGGCAAGATCTATACCCAGGTAAACATAAAAAAGTCACTTCTTGGTTTTGGCCACTGCAATAGCAGTGTCTGCTTAGAGAGGTGTTCTAGAGGCACACTAGGTCATCAGGAACAGGGACGAAGCAATGCTAGGGTTGGGAATGCCACACTGGAGGAGCTTAAAGTTCCTCGGGCTGCGTGTTGGAAGGATAACTGGAGCAGATGAGATAAGAGGTTCACATCTGGGTGATGCTTCCAAACCATGTGTAGGTACTGGAGTAGCTGGTGGGTAATACCTGGCACAAGTCAGTTTTGGGTAGGAAAGGGATGTGAGTGCTTCAAATGCAGCCCTGTGCTTGTGGTATCCTGCACTACTGTCTGCTGGCAGTAGGTGTAGCCAAAAGACTGTGGATTCCACTGCAAGACTCATGCAAGAGGAGATAGGGATAGAAATCAGGCATAAATCATTCTCATTGTGCCTTCAGCACGGCATACTCTTTTTGTGCTGCTTTTTATCATCCTTGGCGAGGGACTGAGACTCTCAGTCTTTATTTAGCGTTTCAAGTTGCCTTTGTTTTCACCCCTCTTTTGCTGGCTAATCTGTGGTATCAGTTAAAATTAATGGTTGGATTTTGTCTAGTCTGTCTCTTTGGATACTCTCTATGAATTGCAGCCTGTCAGATGCCATGGAGCAGGTACAGCCCTTGAAGACTGGCCACAGAGCATGTTTCCAGAAGCATTAATTTCTGGCTTTTAATTAAATGTTTAATTTCTCACAATGTTTTGCTTCTCTGGTGCTGTGTCTTTGTTACAGGTTGCCATGTTAAAGTTTACCAGCAATCTAACTATACATGGGTGATGTGGGTTAGCATGGCAGATTTCTTACCACTGGGGCATCAGCTGTCTTAGTTTGCTGTTCTTCACTGTGCTGCACAGTTGTTTAGTTCTTGCTTTATCTGTGTCTCATCTCCCAGTGTCAGGAATGGAAGACAGAGAGTTTCTTTAGGGTTGTAATCATCTCTGGAACAGGCTGTCAGAAAAACAGGAAGGCAGAGTTCTAAGAACTAGTGGCTGATGGCTGTTTAAAGGCATTGGCAGTGTTCTCTGCTGCTGTAAAGCTGCACCTGTAATCAGTAGAATTTGTTATTCAATAGATCATAGAAGCATAGAATGGTTTGGGTTGGAAGAGACCTTAAAGCTCCTCCACAGGCAGGGACCCCTTCCACTGGAGCAGCTTGCTCCAAGCCCCTGTGTCCAACCTGGCCTTGAGCACTGCCAGCGATGGGGCAGCCACAGCTTCTCTGGGCCATCACCCTAGGCCAGCGCCTCAGCATCCTCCCAGGGAACAGCTTCTGCCTCAGAGCTCAGCTCAGTCTCCCCTCTTTGGGCAGGTTCAAGCCATTGCCCTTGGCCTGGCCCTACAGGCCCTTGGCCCAAGCCCCTCTCCAGCTTTCCTGGTGCCCTTTTAGGTTTTGTAAGACTGTTACAAGGTCAGATAACCAAAATATCAGTCTTTAAATGTAAAACTACTTAACTGTATGTTGTTTGCCGTCTGTTTTTTCCAGTGCCACAAGGTTGCAGTAGTGAGAGAGGACCAACTCGAAGGTAGGCAACTTGTGAAGATTACGTGGGTTTGACTTTTTCTTTGAAAGAACAGCAAAGTGAGGAAAGCTCCGAGCTTGCCATCTGCACCTAAGGGCCTGCTCAGGCTGCTGGGTTCAGGTGTGGACTCCTTGTACCAGCTCCTCCTCGGAATTCTCAGTCTCCGAGCCCAGGGCTGTAATTTCAGGCTGATGATTTGGGTCTGATTTTTCTTTGTGGGCTTTTTTATGTCGCACACTTCAACCAGTGATTCTTTTTCACCTCCCTGCCACTGACAGGCAGCAACTCCTTAAGGTCAGCAGTGTCCGGCAGTGTCCCAGGGTGTGTTAGAACAGTTCTAAGCCTTTAGGCTCCCAAAGATGGGGAAGCAGGTAATTCTAGTTGTTGGTTATGTGCATTTACAGTCTTAATTTGCCCTGAATCATGTGGGGTTTAGTTTAAACATCCCATGAGAGCGTTCTGCCTCTTGTCTGAGAGGTTTCCTGTCACAGAGGTTTAAAAAGCCCACCACTGTGACACTGCTTCCTGCAGCTACTCTCCACACACTGTCAGTCGTGTTACCATCTGGTCCAGCTGATGAGACCTGATCTGTATCAACTGAAACACAACTGCAGGCTCTTCCTTACTGCCAAATAACATGTTTGGCACTTGAGAACATAATGTGGCATTGGTGACTTTGAATAGGCTCATGACCTCACTGGGTTTGAAAGACTCTCATTTATTTTCCTTTTTGAAATCTGAAGTGGATTTTTTGCTAAAGCCTTCCTCATCAGTGGAGTAGATTGTTGAGGAGCACAACTACTATCTGTCATGTTGCTTGAATTATGTGTGCTACGCAATACTCTGTTT
Source organism: Agapornis roseicollis (assembly GCA_002631895.1). Classification (NCBI taxonomy): domain Eukaryota; kingdom Metazoa; phylum Chordata; class Aves; order Psittaciformes; family Psittacidae; genus Agapornis; species Agapornis roseicollis. Next base: position 3,913 of record NDXB01016831.1, read on the forward strand.
TGCTCTGGAGGAAAGGGTTGGGCATGGTTTTTGTATTAGAAGAGAGGCCAAAGGTATGACTTACATTTGGAAGAGCCTGAGGTTTTTTTGATGGAGTTAGGGCTGTATAGTCTAGGACTGGCCCCAAGGAATGATTACTGTGTGTATTTTTACAGTGCCTAGAACCTCTGTCTCAGACCAGGACTGTGTGGAAAGAACAATATAAGCAATGAACAAAGAATTCCTAAAAATCAGCCCTTGTCTCAAGGGAGTCACAGTCTAAACGGTGTGGAAAAGACAAAACATGAATCCTAGCAGACTACTAGAGACAGCACTGATGCTAGTTGATAAGGTGGATGCTACCTTAATGGCAGAGAGCAGTTCCAGCAGGGTAGAGTTATGACTATCTGTTTTCTTCCTTAGCTTTAGATAGTCATATAGATGTGCCCCCATAGCAAGGGCATAGATCTAGATGAGCTTTAAGGTCACTTCTAACCCAAACCACTCTGTGATTCTATATTCTGGATCCCAAACACCAGATATTTTGAAAGCCAACACAGACATTGCTCTTAATTCAGTTGTGTAAGAACCGGGAATGTTGTGTAAGAACCAAGAATGTATAGTGGGAAACATGTTTGACATATGGGGTCTGTTACCATGAACTCTCACTTAGTGAGGACTGAACAAAGGTACAATTACATGGTTTTATATTCAGGTCCTTGCTGTCAATCCTTGGTACAGCCTAATAGCTGCCACATGGTTCTGTGCTAACAGAGGACTTTTCTCCTTGTTTTCCTCAGCAATGAAGTCTAAACTATCCACAATTGCAAGCGTGCACGTCTACAGCATTCAGAAAGCTTTGCTCAAGGACAGTGGACCCCTCTACAACACAGACTATGATATTGTCAAAACAAACCTGCATAACTGCAGCAAGTGAGTTGCTTCTTGTTTTCAGTTCTTCAGCAGTTGGTAGAAGGCCAGCACAGCCTGCCAGGAGCCCTGTAGGCTCTTGGTGGCTCATGTAACTGGTATACAGGGGTCATGGTGGGAGACAGGAAGTAAGGCATGAGGGGAAAGGAGTAAAAAGAGCTAGCACAAGCTGAAGCAAATGATTTAGAGGGTGGGAAAGGGGCAAATCTTATAAATGTAAAAATAAGGGCAAGGAATTGGAGGGATCAATTCAACCAGGGAAGGAAGTCAGGAGAGCCCAGCTGGTGCTTGCGTTGCAGGTCTGATCCGTTACCTATAAGGGATCTCCTACACCAAAAGGCTGGTTGTTTAAAAGATGGAGTTGACAGGGCAAATGCTGGAGATTCAGTGGTTGGACTTGATGATCTCAAGGGTCTTTTCCAGCTGAGCTGATTCCATCATTTGAGGCTGATAAGGTGTTGCTACATAGAGCACTTCAGCAGAAATCAGTGGTTCCCTGATATGCCTGGATTTTTAGAAAGCTTGAAGAAGAGAGCTTCTAAGTTGTGGCAGAGAGATCATTATTTGATTGTTTCATAAACTGAGCTATTTCCACCTTGCAGTTGGTTCACTTGCTCTGTTACTCTAATAGACAGACTGTTCCAGCACCTTTCTTTTCTGATGGCTGGAAACTTCATTCTCATTTCCAGGTTATGCTTGATCATTTTTATCCAGTGTTCAGTCACACAGTAAATAGAAACAGGCTGAGCAAAACATGAGTGATGTACTCAGTAAAGCACTAGTAAGAGTTTGCCTTTTGGTTTGTGAGACTGCACTTAATCGACCTCTTTGAAGATGTCTTACAGGAACCTCTCCATATGTAAGAGCCTGAGGCATAGAGGAAGTATCCAAAAGAGACCAAGCAGCACAAGTGTCTTTCATGGTTGAATCAGAGAAATGCCCCATCCCTGGCAGTGCTCAGAGCCAGGTTGGACACAGGGGCTTGGAGCAAGCTGCTCCAGTGGAAGGGGTCCCTGCCCGTGGCAGGGGTTGGAGCTGGATGAGCTTTAAGGTGCCTTCCAACTCAAACCATTCTGGTTCTATAACAGTAGTACTAGAGTTCAGAGGTGCTTCAGTCTCCAGGGGTCATTGTCTCCCCTCCAGAAGCTGTCTGGCAGCTGTGCCTTTTCATTTTATATGTTGTTTCCACCACAATAGCTTCGGCTTGATGTAATCAGGACGTACAGTGCCATGACCAATCTGGTTTAGAAAGGGAGATGCCTGAATGTTGTGTCATAGAAAGAGTATAGAATTTGAAAGTAGAATCAAAGTGTGGATGAGAGAGTGGCTGAGAAAATACCACCCTGTGTTTCAAATGTGAATGTCAGGGTTAGAAAACACTGTCTCAGTGACAATGTGTGCTGTAGGTTTGGCTGCAGTTGCCTTGTTCCAGCCTGTTTGTTCTCAGGCACCCCTCATGGTGATATCTGTGTCTTGGAGGAGCCTCCCTTTGGGATTTGTGCATCCAGGAGGTGCAGACAGTTCAGGTTCTGCAGTAGCTTTCTGATGTGTAAATCCCTGCCTGGCTCTGGAGCAGAATTTCCCAAGCAGGCAGAGAGGAGTTCATCTGTGACCTGGCTCAAGTAAATTCAAAGTGAACGTGTTCCCTCTGCCATGTCCACTACATGGATTGTCTTCTGGGACTGGATTCCTGCAGTACCTGCAAAAGTCAGAGCTCTATGTTCACAGCAAACAACCTGCTGGCTTGTTATGCTCCCCTGTCAGTCCATAGATCTCTCAAACTCTAGAGCAGGATCTATATCCTTTTCTGTGTTTAGAAGGGACGTGTGAAGATGGGGAGATGATGGAGGTATTCAGATGTGCTAGTATAAATAAATGGATTTAATCCATGTTGCTAATGTCAGCTTTCCAAGCAGAAGCAGCTCCTTGCTTGCGGAACATAGTCCAAGTGTTACTTGGTTTTTCAATGATTTTTCAGTGTATTTTGGATCAAGCCCATAAGCTGTAGTCACACAGCAGCACTAAAACAAGCTAACTGGGAATGTGTGAGGGTAAAATGTGCTTGCTCCATGGTCAATATAATTTTTGATGATGTTATTATGTATATATAAAACATATCTTTCCTAAGAGAAGGCTCAAGAGAGCCATTATAACAGTGTTCTAATACCTAAAGGGGCTGCAAAGAAGCTGGAGAGGGGCCTGGGACAAGGGCCTGTAGGGCCAGGCCAAGGGCAATGGCTTGAACCTGCCCAAAGAGGGGGGAGCCTGAGCTGAGCTCTGAGGCAGAAGCTGTTCCCTGGGAGGGTGCTGAGGCGCTGGCCCAGGGTGATGGCCCAGAGAAGCTGTGGCTGCCCCATCCCTGGCAGTGCTCAAGGCCAGGTTGGACACAGGGGCTTGGAGCAAGCGGATCCAGTGGAAGGGGTCCCTGCCTGTGGAGGAGCTTTAAGGTCCCTTCCAACACAACCCAGTCTGGGATTCTGTCTGTAATGTGGAGGGTTGGTGGTGTTGCTTATGGGGGTATTTGGAGTAGAAGTGAAGCTTCTTCATCATTTACCATGTTGAAAACACTGAAAGTAGAAAGGAGGGTAGAGTCCATCTTTCTTCAATGTCTTCTTTCCTTCCTTCAAAGGTTTGAATGTCAAGAGAGTGCTGCTGCAGCCTAGAAATGCTGTAGAGATGGTGTTGTTTTGTTAACACATCACAGCTCCTGCTCTGAGAAGTGGATTGTCCATGTGAGCTGCTAATGCTGAGGCACAGAAATTAATTGGCAGAAGCCTGATTTAGTTCTTATGCAAATAAAGGCACACTGTGCAATTCAGGGGGTTGGGAGGGCTCAGCCTCTGCCCTTTTGGTGGCATTTGTGTAGGAAATCTGGAAAGCTTTGCCTGTGATTTGCACAGTGGGGAGTTGAGGTCAGTTATTTTTGGGTCCTGCTATTCCTGACTGTCAGTGAGTTGTAACTGTGAGCATGTTGTTTAGTTCCTGGAGCTCTGCAGCCCCAATCACACTTCAGACTGGTACAAGCTGACATGTTTCTCTGTCTACCAGTGATTACATGGTGATGACTTTATGTATCTAACTCTGAATGTCACATAGATCTATTACTACTAGATCTACTACTATTCAAGTAGTTCTGTTTTTAGTTGTGATTTATTTACCTGGCTGATGTGACTGTAGCTGCTTGTTGCCTCAGTAGTGGGCTGTCAATGCATCTGGAAGTGAATATTTTGGATCATCAGCCAGACATACAGTTTATATTGTGAACTTTAGAGAGAAGAACGCCTTCAGGAACAGAATGTAGTCTGCTCTGTCTTGGAAAGCTTGTTTAGCATTAGAATAATAGAATTATGGAATCATTTGGTTGGAAAGGACCTTAAGGCTCCTCCAGCTCCAACCCCTGCCATGGGCAAGGACCCCTTTCACTGGAGCAGCTTGCTCCAAGCCCCTGTGTCCAACCTGGCCTTGAGCACTGCCAGGGATGGGGCAGCCACAGCTTCTCTGGGCCATCACCCTGGGCCAGCGCCTCAGCACCCTCCCAGGGAACAGCTTCTGCCTTATCTCTAACCTGAACTCCCCCTGCTTCAGTTTGAACCCATCACCCCTTGTCCTGTCACTCCAGTCCCTGATGAAGAGCCCCTCTCCAGCATCCTTGTCGCCCCCTTCAGACACTGGAAGCTGCTCTGAGGTTTAACACTCTGGCTCTTTGTGACAGATTCAGCTCATCTCAGTAGAGGTCTCCATCCTCTCACTGTATGCCAACCTTTCTTGTCCCATGCACAAACTAACTTACTCTTTTAACCCTAACAAGAGAACCCAGGCCCAGAGAAGATGCTACCGTGCAGGAAAACAAGGTGAAAAGTAAGAAGCTAATTAAACTTGTCCCTCCATCCCACAGGTTTAGTGCCATTCAATGTGATGCCGCAGTCCCCAGGCCAGTGGCTGAAGTCGCTCCAGCGCAGACGTCTGTGCAGGATGGTTCCCAGACCAAAAGTGACAGGAATGCTGCCAGTGTCCCTGCAGTTAATGGCCATGGACCATCGAGTGCTAAACCAACCACACAGCAGCCCAAAGGGATCATGGGAATGTTTGCAGCAAAAGCAGCTTCCAAATCCCAGGACACAAATAAAGAAACTAAAGTGGAGTCTAAGGAGGCCCCAAGTGTAAGTTACCTCAGACTCTTTGGCAGCCCTCTGGGCTAATAGCTTTAATGAACCATGCTTTGAGCTTTGCTCTTACTCGACCTAAATAACCTTAACCACTGTAGCACAGCCTCAGACACTGCTTCTAGAACTAAACTTCTTGTCCCCTGGGAATGCTCAGTCAGTGTTTTGTAACTGTGTAGTACAGAGGTGCCTTCTGTCAGTCATCTTGGGCAGAAACATGTTGTGCCAAGCTCTTGATCTATGCACAAAAGTAGATTTGCCATAATTCCTCATCCAGAGGAGGCCACGGAGCTGCTGCGAGGGCTGGAGCAGCTTTGCTCTAGAGCCAGGCTGAGAGAGCTGGGCTGGGGCAGCCTGGGGGAGAGAAGAGAAGGCTCCTGAAGGGGAGCCCTGAGAGCAGCTCCAGGGCCTAAAGGGGCTGCAGGGAACCTGGAGAGGGGCTTGGGCCAAGGGCCTGTAGGGCCAGGCCAAGGGCAATGGCTTGAGCCTGCCCAAAGAGGGGGGAGACTGAGCTGAGCTCTGAGGCAGAAGCTGTTCCCTGGGAGGGTGCTGAGGCGCTGGCCCAGGGTGATGGCCCAGAGAAGCTGTGGCTGCCCCATCCCTGGCAGTGCTCAAGGCCAGGTTGGACCCAGGGGCTTGGAGCAAGCTGCTTTATGGAAGGGGTCCCTGCCCGTGGCAGGGGTTGGAGCTGGAGGAGTTTTAAGGTCCTTTCCAACCCGAACTGCTCTGTGATTCTGTAATATCCTAGACACTTTGACATTCCTCGTGGAATGAGTATAAACCAGCACGGCTCCTTTACTGAGACAGTTGTTCTGTTGTCCTCAGTTAGGCCAAGATATACACCAGTTGAGGATCTTGCTCCTCTCCATTGTGCTTAAAAGGCTTTGTTTTGAGCAAGAAGTGCAATGTGAGAAGTCCAGGTCTTAAAAGCATCAAGGTGTTTAAACATGTGCTGTGAGGGAAGTTTCAGAGCTTGACCAGTGCAAGACTAAACTGTTTATCTTCTCCACTGCTGGTTTTTTCCAGGATAGGATTCCATTTTAATCAGTATAATTGCTTTTAAAGCAATATAGCCAGTAAATGGGGATTTAAATGGTAACATTCTCTGCATATGTTCTGCCTTTTTTTGTAACAGCTGAGTGCATTTTAGTTCATTTTTCTGAGTTTTATAGGGAATTTAGCCCTGGTGAAATATGTGTCTGAATATTTGGGGAACTTTAGTGTCTGGTTGCCTTTTTTCTGCATGAAACCAAATGGGATTAGGAGGCCAGGCTTCCTTAGGTGGGTGTTTTGTGTATGTGATTTTTCACTGTGGTGGTGGCTCTATTAGTGGAATTGAGCAGTGATATTTATTTCAGCAGAGCAGGGAATGTGCCAGAGTAGCTGGATAAGGTCTTCATGGTTTGGCCAATCTTTGTTCTTTCCTCTGTCAGTTACTGTGAATTGAGGCACTGATAGTTTGCAAAAAGAACAGTTCCTGCCTGGGATCTGACCCAAGACCCAACCACTTATTTCAGTAACACTGTCAACCATCAGATGGGAATGTGACCTAAGCTGCATTTGAAGGCCTTGCTAAATAGTGAGTAACTTACTCATCTAGGATCTTCACATTCTCCTAAACAGACACTGAAATCCAACACACTGACCAGTCAACAAACTACATAGGTTTATTTTGCCTGTCCAGAAACAGGACTTTGCATATCGAGGGCTTTGCTGTGGGAATAGTTCCTGTGGTTACTCCTCTGTTTGCTTCTAGGTGTCTGCAACGAGCAGCAAACCACCAGCAAAGAGCAACATAATGAACAACTTCTTTGGAAAAGCTGCCATGAGTAAGTGCTTTAGAACGTGCATCTGTTTGCAGAAACTGGAGTGTGAAAACTGAAAATCCTGAGGGATATTGGAATGACAGCTTTCTTCTGCATGCTGAGTAGCAATTCAAAGATAACCAGTGTCTGACCAGCAGGTCCAAGGAGGTGATCCTGCCCCTCTGCTCTGCTCTTGTGAGCCCCCACATGCAGCACTGGGTGCAATCCTGGTGTCCTCAACATCAAAAGGACATGGAGCTGTTGGAGCAAGTCAGAGGAGGCCACGAGGATGAGCAGCTCCTGGATGGAGCCAGGCTGAGAACATTGGGGCTGTTGAGCCTGGAGAAGAGAAGCTGCGTGGAGACCTCAGAGCAGCTTCCAGTGTGTGAAGGGGGCCTATAGGGATGCTGGGGAGGGACTCTTCATGAGGGACTGCAGTGACAGGACAAGGGGTGATGGGTTCAGACTGAAACAGGGGAGGTTTAGATTGGATCTAAGGAAGAAATTCTTTGCTGTGAGGGTGCTGAGGCACTGGAATGGGTTGCCCAGGGAAGCTGTGAATGCTCCATCCCTGGCAGTGTTGAAGGCCAGGTTGGATGAAGCCTTGGGTGCCCTGGTTTAGTGTGAGGTGTCCCTGCTTATGGCAGGGGGTTGGAACTGGATGATTTTGAAGTCCTTTCTAACCTAAACCATTCCATGATATCAGGTGTGTTGTTACACAGCTATGATGGGAGGCATAAAGAGAAAGGAGCACAACTCCTCCTCCCCACCCCTGCCCAGTCAACCTTTTTGGATTTTCTTTATATCCCTTCTTTCCTTACAGCTTTCCATACTATTCTTCTCCTCTTTGGGCCTCAGAGGGGTTAATACTTTCGCCTGCAGCTCTTAAGGCAAAAATTAAGAGTCTTAAGTGGAGTTTTTCAGACAAAAAGCTTGCTGGATGCAGATCAATGGAAATGACATATTTGTGCAGCCTAACGCAGGAAGGCTTTTCTGTGTGTGTGCAGCAGAAATCTGATTTAAAGTGAGTACTTCTGGCTGGAAGATTAGCTCTTGGCCTGGTGTTTGCCAAGACCTGTTATACAGGGTGCGTTAATGACGCTTGCTTTTCATCACAGACCACTGAGGAGTCTAGAGTTAGATGGAGGGTTAACTTCTTGCCTCAAAGCTGAGGGTAAAACTGAAGAGTGGCCTTCCCTTTGAGCAGGGATTCAGACTAGGTGGCCTCTGGAGCTACTTTCTGACTTAAATGATTCAAGTCTAAAGCAAATACCTTTTAAATAGACATTGGAAAAGGATTGTAGGACTTTGAAGAAAGATGCCCTTATAACAAGTACAAAAGGATTCAAAGAAGAGTTACTGGGAGGGAGTAAACAGCCAAGTTCACTTTCTAACAGCCCTCTGTCAGAGGTTGCAGGGTACAGTTCCAGCACTGAACACACAAGACACAGTACTGTTGGGCATCATTGAGTTCCTGTTTTTGTGAGGCTGAGGGAGCTGAGGACACAGTTACTACAATGAACTCAAGTAAGTTCTTAAGGTCTAAGAAGAGCCCTAAACCAGAGTTTAGATGCTGGAACCCCAGCAAACTGCATGGTAAAGAAGACCCAGTGGTGATGGAGAAAGCTTTGTGGATGCATTCCCATGATTTCCAATAGGGTTCACTTTATGGAGTCCTATCAGGGAGTACTTGAAGGAAACTTGAGGTGGCTGCAGGGAAGGAGCAAGCAGAGTAGAACTGGAAAGTCTGATGTGTTTAGAAGAGAGAGGGTGATTCCAGGAGTAAGATTTATTCCCTATGTGTTGTATGTCTGTCCTGGCATCAGAGAGTTCATCCTTGCCAGAAAGTCCTGAGATAACAATAACTGGGTCCTTAAGCTCTCTGCTGTTGATCATAAATAAGAGAGCTGTCAGTCAAGCTCTGCTCCGCACGATATTTTCCCTTGCTCAATGAAGCAGGCGGCCTGGTTTCCAAGCAGTATCAGAAAGGCATTGGCATGAAGTCTCAGCCCCCTCGGCAGCCTCTGTTCCTGCTGAGAACGTGGTTGATCTCATTGTTGAATACTTTGCTGAGCATCTTGTCCTTTGGGTGCTGCAGGTTTCTAACGTGCCCGTTGTTCGTTTCTGGTGGGGTAGAGCTGCTGAGTGAAGCTCACAGGCTGCCATCAGCTGCTAGGGTGCTGACAGCACCACCTATGAGGTGGATGAATGTGGTATTTTGCTGTTTGCTCCCCCCTGCTATCTCTTTTGTGATATTAGATTAAGCCTTTTGAAGCTGAATTGTCCTTATAGGCAGAAGAGGACACTTCTTAATCACATTGGGGTTAGTGTAGAACAAGAAGCCATGACTCTTACTGACAACACTAATTCTGGGCTCTGATGCTCTGCAGGATGGGGACTGCACACACCTCTCCCTGCTCTTCATCAGTCCTGATTCTCTTTCATGTCTGACTGAAACTCTAATTTAGAAGGGAGCAACTCTTAATGGATCAGTTGCTCCCTTCTAAATCCTGGATGTGGTGTTATGCCAAAGAGGATGTCTAGAAGAGGGGCTCCCAACCCTTCTTCAGTGCCTCAGGGCCTGGTGATTGTCAGGGCTTCTGCCTCTTAGCCCTCTTGCACAGAGTTTAACTGCTGTGGCACACTTGGTTTTCTTAGGTTGTGCTGTCAGGAACAGCAGAATCAAGCTGTGAAATGGTTTTCTTTAGCCCATCCTTTGTTGTCAGTCAAACTGAATACCCAGTGTTGTTCTCTTTGTAATGGCTTGTCCACAGATAAACTCAAAGTCAACTCTGTGCCTGAGCAGCCAAAGGAAGAGAAGGAAGCAGTCAAGCCTTCGGTTCCTGAAGCACAACCAGAGACATCCCTTAATACTGTGGTAGAGAAGCCTGGAAAGAAAACAGAACCTGCTAGAAATCAACAGAAGGACAAAAAAAGGTGGGTGACACCTCTCAGGATCCCTAAAATCTGTTAACCCACTTGTTGATGGTCTGCATGGAGCTGGCTGGTCACACAGTGCTGGCTCACCTCCTGTTTCCAGCTTCTACATTGCATTAAACCAGGCTAAAATTGTCTCTCTTAGAATTCTCTCCTGATATTTCTTTTCCATTTAGTGCTGTAGATGCCCTGGGGCCATTTGTGCTGTTGCCTATGGAAGGGGCACAGTCCAGGTAGTATTCAGTGGTGGCTTTCCATGAGACAACCCCATGCTGTGAGGAGAGTTAACATAGACCCTGCAGGCAATCTGGGGGGGCTGGCAGGAGCACCTGTACTGCAGGGAAGGTAGTATATTCCCAAACTTATATGTACACAGCTTCCAGCACACAAAGTTCTGCTTGTTGGTTTCCATAGCTCATGTAGTGCTGCTTTCAATGTCGCTGGTTTACTTTGGGCTGAGACTCCAAGTCAATTTGAAGTTGAGCCCTTTGTGTTTCATCCAACCCAAACTGACAGAGACAAAAAATCATTACAGGCTGATGGCTCTCTGGTGGCCTATGAGTAATTAATTGGTGGTCTCAATCTGTTTCTAACTAAATAGGTAAGCACATCACCACCCAGCCCACCATCACAGCTAGTGCTCACTGGTCTTCTTATTGCTAGTCTTAGTCAAGAAGCCAAGGGCCTGGAAGCTGCGTGTTGGCAGTGGGATGTTGGGAAGGCCACTTGGGCTGTCCCAGCTCTAGGAGGCTACGTGGGCCTTTAGCCTCCAGGCTTGTTAGTCTGACACGTCTCGCCAACATTCAAAAGAAAGAAGCTCTTTTATTTCTCCAGTAGTCTTTAAAAATGGCTCCAGGATTCTGAGACACTACCTCATAGTCAGTCAGTGGCAAGCAGGCTGTCAAAAAAGCTTCTGAGAGATGCTGTTGGGGACATTAGTGTTTGGGAGCCTGAGCTATAAGAGACGAGATCAGAAAGGCTCTTTTGCCAGGGTGCTGTGGCCAAGCTAGGTGAGGTACTGGGCAAAACATGGGGCTAAAGAAATCCTTCTTGTTTTGAAGAACTGGGTATGGGTATGGGTGAGAGGCTTCAAAATGCTCCTGCACCTATGCCTGGTTGTAGAGGTGAGTATTCTTCAGTGTATGTGATGGTTTTAAGAGGTAGAGAGGTATTTGATGTCCTTGCTAGCAGTACTTCTTTCGGACACATGCTCATCTAAACACACATGATGGTATAACAAGGGATAACACATATTCAAGGAATAACACATATTCATTCCTCTTTTTTCCTTTCTCGTTATGGCAGTAAAATGAAGAGGGTGGACAAGTCGGATAATGAGGAAGAAAGAGAACCTGAAAATGTAAGGAAGAAAAGGAAGCGAATCAAACAGCTTCAGTCTGACAGCAGTGATGAGGAAGGTAAAAAAAGATACAGAAACAGCCAGGCATGGAGGTCAGGGGGCTGATTTTGACAATATTGGTATCTAAAGCTGTTGGTTAGTGATTGAGGGCTTGTAGTTTAGAGGACTGAAGGGTTTATAAGTCTTTAGGACTTGGAGGACTGCAGTTTCAAGGACTAAAGACTGTGCAAATGGCTGTAGCTTGAGCGCTCTGTTTATCTTGCCCTGCAAGTACTTGGGCATAGAGTTGAGATGCTGCAGTCCTTCAGTCTTTGTTTTAGCTTAGCTCAAGATCTGGCTGTCTCCTCACCAAGTGTGCTGCCAGTCACATTGACATGTGGGAAGGAGATTCTCCAATCTCTTGTGAAAGAGAGCTGTAGGGCTGGTCATAACCAGTTCATCTGGTGAATAAACACTCACAAAGTGACCTCCCCCCTTCCCAGGGTCATTTTTAGTATCTTTATTCTGTCTGTTTATAGAAATGGGTTGGAAGAGAGCATTGGAAGTGAGGCATCCAAAAAAGCAAGATAATAGAGAAACTGGAGGCAAAGCAGTTGAGCCATATCCGATGCGACTCCGTGTCTCCTCAGTGGCTCTTGGCTTTGAGAGGAGGAGGGTGCCCAGAACGTCGCAAGATTTGGGCTTATAATGAGGAACAGCAGGGCTGGATGCCAAAGAATTTGGATAATTGAGGTGACAAATGCCATTCAATACAGATAACTGGAAAAGAAGCTGGGATCGAGCTGGCGAGTATGTGTGAAATGGAGCAGTCATCCAGCAAGCTGATCAGGAAAGGAATTTGGGGATCATTACAGGCAATTAATTGAAACCACCAGTTTGGTGTACAGCTTCCAGTCAGAAATAGGTGCAGCATGAGATAGGTTGTGTTAGTGAGGGGGTGATGCCAGCTAAAGGTGTTTGCTTATTCATTGTGGCTAGCAGATGAGAAACAACCGTGGAATGAAGAGAATCTGCAGTACAAATTAGAGAGGTGCATACTGTTGGATGTCATAGCAGCCTCCATGCCACCTTAGGCCTATTTTCATGGGTTCTTTGCTGCCCAGCATAATTTCAAGTGATCTCTGTCATCAGGCATCCATCACTGCTCAGGCTGTCCCACAGGATGATAAATCTCTCGGGAAGCTGTTCTTCATGATCAGCCTTAATTTCATCACATTCCTGTGTGCAGCTCCTTGTTTGGCCATGAAAAAAATATATATGCCCACACTCTTTGGTATTTATTTCTTTAAATGTTTGTAAGCTATTATCCAGTCTTTCCATTTACTCATCACTCAGCCTCCTGACAAGCTGTGGTGTTGAGCTCTGAAGAGGGAAGATTGAAATCAGCTCCTTTGGCCACTGAAAGCATCGCTTCTTGCTGGGCTGGAATCTCTCAGCTCGTTGGCTCTTCACTAGCAGGAGGGGGCAGAAATGAGGCTGTGTTGCAGGCGTGGAGGAGGGCTCTTTGAATCATGGGATCCCTGGTTTGGGTTGCAGGGGCCTTAAAGCTCCTCCAGCTCCAACCCCTTCCATGGCAGGGACCCCTTCCACTGGAGCAGCTTGCTCCAAACCCCTGTGTCCAACCTGGCCTTGAGCACTGCCAGGGATGGGGCAGCCACAGCTTCTCTGGGCCATCACCCTGGGCCAGCACCTCAGCACCCTCCCAGGNAACCCCTGTGCCTGGCCTTGAGCACTGCCAGGGATGGGGCAGCCACAGCTTCTCTGGGCCATCACCCTGGGCCAGCACCTCAGCACCCTCCCAGGGAACAGCTTCTGCCTCAGAGCTCAGCTCAGTCTACTTAGTCTAATATAATAATGCCTAGTTCTAATCTTGAAGTGCAAAGGCTTCTTGGTTCAGTCTTCCTTGCACTGCTGTGAGTTGGAGACTCCCTGCCTCCTGTGTTGATGGCAGTGGTCTGAGCACACAGTCTGCTTTACTTACCTATTTAGCTCCTGAGACAAAAGCAGTGCTCTATGACTGTTCTAAATCGAGGAACACTCTGTAGAACCATAGAATCTCAGGTTGAAAGGCACCTCAAGGATCATCTGATCCAACCTTTCTAGGCAAAGCATGACCTGTAGAGAATACTGCAAACTTCTGCTTGCTGCATATCCACTTTTGGATATTGGAGCTCTTGTCTCTTGTTGAATATTCACCTTTAGCATGTGCTGAGTAGTTAATACCTCTGAACATGGTGCCTTCTGCTTTAATATAGATTGGATCTAAGGAAGAAATTCTACCCTGTGAGAGTGCTGAGGCACTGGAATGGGTTGCCCAGGGAAGTTGTGAGTGCTCCATCCCTGGCAGTGTTCAAGGCCAGGTTGGACAGAGCCTTGGGTGCCCTGGTTTAGTGTGAGGTGTCCGTGCCCATGGCAGGGGGTTGGAACTGGATGATCTGAAGGTCCTTTCCAACCCAAACTGTTCTATGATCCTATGAATATATTCTAAGGTTTGCTCCAAGGTCTGTGTGTNTTGGAACTGGATGATCTTAAGGTCCTTTCCAACCCAAACTGTTCTATGATCCTATGAATATATTCTAAGGTTTGCTCCAAGGTCTGTGTGTGTACTCCTACCTGAGTGCCTGCAGTCGGGCTGCTTAGTTGTTGTGCCTTGTTTCATTTGTGCTCTTAAGCGTGAGTTAACTGGCTTTGCCATTAGAAGCCATCAGTCTGGCCCTCTGGTCAGGTTGGGAGCCCATATGTCTTACTGACCTCATTCAGAGTAGCTTTAGGCATTGAGAACAGGACAAGTGAGGCCACTCACTCACTCATCTGTTAGATTGGCTTTTGATTTTACTCCTGTTTAACCTACTGGAGATGCAGGCAGCAAGTTTGACTTTCCATTTGGAGAGCTGCTCTTGCTCCTCCTGCATCATAGGTAGTCCTCTTTGTTCTCTCCATTATGTGGAGCTTTGTGTTGTGTATTAGAATTGGAAATATATGCAAATTATAGCTTAGACATACAAATTTCTGCATTATTGATTAGCTTAGGCTATTCCCTTTTAAAAGGGAAAGATGGGAATCGAGAGAGCTTCTCTGTTCTTCCTTTTCAAGCTTATGGCTATTTAAATGACCCTGACGAGGTCTGTGTTCAGCCCTTTGGTTCTGCTGCTTGCCCTTCTAAATCCAACTGGATGAAAGGAGATAGATTTGGCTTCTTTGAAATACTCGTACAGAATCCAAACTGATAATATTCCATTCAGTATTCAAATATAAGGATGTAAGTAACAAATAATTCAATAGATATAAATATATAGCAGCTGGGATTTAAGAGCTTTTATCCTGGGGAAGACTGGAGCAGGTTTCTCCAGAGAGCAGGGTCAATTTTAATCAGCAGCAATGAGGAAAATGGGGCCTGGAGTGACATTGTTCCATGCTGCATCCCTGTGGGAGCAGGGAGGAAGGCACCATATGCTGCACAGCATTTGGGAATCGCTGCTGGACAGGGCACAGTGCATCCACCACCTGCATTAACACCCCTCCGATGAGCAAGGGGTAAGTTTTCAATATGCAAGATGCAATATGGGAAGCTGCACCCCCAGGGTGGGATCAAAGGCCAAGAGTGTGGCTGCTGCTAACCTGGCTGACCTCCCTTGGAAGCAATGGAGAAGGAGGCATGGCCTTGGGCAGGGGTGCAGCTGCAGATAGGTGATGCTTGTCTACAGCCCCTGCTGTGGCTGAACTGTTTTCAGACAGGGCTCTACCTGGGAAACTACAAGTAAGAACACTGCCCTTTTTCAGGAAGATTTAGCCCCATTTTGTGGGTTTGAAACAACTGATGCTCAAATGCTGGGAGGGCTGGAGCAGCTCTGCTCTGGAGCAAGGCTGAGAGAGCCTGGATAAGAGAAGGCTCCTGAAGGGGGGACCTGAGAGCAGCTCCAGGGCCTAAAGGGGCTGCAGGAACGTGGAGAGGGGCTTGGGACAAGGGCCTGTAGGGCCAGGCCAAGGGCAATGGCTTGAACCTGCCCAAAGAGGGGGGAGACTGAGCTGAGCTCTGAGGCAGAAGCTGTTCCCTGGGAGGGTGCTGAGGCGCTGGCCCAGGGTGATGGCCCAGAGAAGCTGTGGCTGCCCCATCCCTGGCAGTGCTCAAGGCCAGGTTGGACCCAGGGGCTTGGAGCAAGCTGCTCCAGTGGAAGGGGTCCCTGCCCATGGCAGGGGTTGGAGCTGGAGGAGCCTTAAGCTCCCTTCCAACACAAACCGGTCTGGGATTCTATGATGTGAAGCAGTGTATGGCTGTATTTATATCAGGGCAGTTCTTTTGCATCGCTCTGTATTCATCTGCTCTTTATATACTGAATATAGCCCAAAATAAGCTCTTCTTACACGAGTGTCAGCACATTGTACCGAGGTGAATATACAGAGAGGGCATAAGGCACAATCCTCTCCATTTAAATGATTTTTCATTAAAAAGTTATATTGGTATGAGGGTGCCTTAGTCACTGCAGGTTGTTTTGCTTCCAGTGCCAGAATAAACTACACAAGTGTGTCCACAGAGGACAGGAGGGTTTGGCAGCTCCAGCTATACCAACACAGGCAGCGTTTCACAGTGTTGACAAGTGTTTTACAGCCACTTTGGAGGGTGGTTTCAGTGGCACTGTAACCTCCACGCTCGCCTCTGTTTCGCAGAGCAGCAGCAGCACTAAAGCTTCTCACAGTTTTTTTCCAGGCAGGGTCAGAGCAAACTGAACAAAGCCAGGATTTACATCTTTGGGACATCCAATTGCCCAACTTGTATCCATTTCATGCAGCTGTTGCTGTTGAGTAAACTGTGGGCAGCAGCCTAGAGGTTGACTCAGGAGTTAGCACGTCAGAGGGCTGTGCTGGCTAGCAGGGGATAACAAAGGGATAGAGAAGCAGTTTGGTGGGAGTCCGAAACACTCGGACGTGGGGAGAAGGTGCCTTCTGCCTGCCAAAAGCTGGGGGGCTTGTTTGAAGGAGGCTCAAAACAAAGCCTAAATCTGCCCCCAGTGAGCTGACACACTGCAGGTGCCTTCAGCAGCCTCTGCTTGTGTTCAGCAGGATGCTTTTCACCCCTTTTAGCCCTGCAGGCTGCTTTCAGATTGGTGTGGCTGGCCAAACAGCAGGTTTGATGCAGTGCAGTATATGCTCTTTGCAGCCTCCAGTTGCCGTGAGCCTGCTAAATACTGGGGATTTTGAGTTCCCTGCAGCTCCTGGGCTGCAATTCCTGCCTGCTCCAGCAGTTAACACCTTAGAGCTGAGCCCTTGTTTGGTGTTTTATCCTCGCACAGCTGCCAGCCCCAGCTCTCTGGAGCAAGGTGGAATACCAAGTCATGTTATCCCTCTCTGTTTGCATTTCTGTGCCTTGCTTACTGAAGTAGTTATGAGGCTGAGCCCTTGTTTGAAGAATGTCATTTATTATTTAGCCTTGGCAGCCAAGCACTGTTTCACTTGAGCCCTTCTTAACCTCTGAAGGTCACTTGGCCCTTTGCCTGGCCAACAGTCATAACTCTTAACACTGACCTAATCGCTTGGGACAGCCACGGATCCAGAATTCCTGTTACAACAACGGGATGAATGCAGGGCTGCAGCCAGTGGAGCTGGGAGCAGAAGCCAAGCAGGCACCCTGACCTCCCATCCAGGCACATCGGGGCTGTGCTTAAGCAATAGGTCAGATGAGGAGTTTCTTCCCCCCCATCCTTAGCTCTGCCCCACACTTGAGGAGCTCCATGACAGTGTTTCTCCCTTTGATTTGGAGAGGATTCCTTAAAGCCACTGTGCTTTGCCCTGCACTGCCTTTGTTTCCCCATGAGGGCTCTCTCCTCACACCAGCCCCACAGAAGAATGACCCTGACTTTCCCCTTTGTGAGCCTCACTAAGGCTGTGTTTGACATTGCTGGTAGAAGCTCCAGACCTGGTTTTGCTCTTTATGAAGTGGCCTTGACTATTTCAGCCACTTTTGGCATTAAAATGATTCCACTCTCTCCTTGCATCTAGAGAAGAGCACAGATGACGACACAGGAGAGAATGGGCTTAGTTTTTTGGGGTGGTTTGGTTGCCAACAAAAGGTTGAGGTGCCTCTTAGTGATCTTTTAGGATGGGTGATACTATTATTACACTTAATTCTTGGATTAAGGTAGTTCCAAGCTAATAGCATGGATTGTCTGGGATGTGTAGCACCATCAGTAACTGTTTTAGTGATGGGGGAGCGATGGAGAAACTCAGGACAGCCAGTGATTGGGAATATGTAGCCTTAAACCCTGACTCCTTCAACGTCTAAACAAGTTCCAGTCCATCTTTACAATGAGCAAGTGAAAAACATGGCTAAAACATGCCAGTTCCTGGGCTTATTTTTAAGGTTTCATTTAGAGGAATGGATTTTTGGCTTACCAAAATCCCAAATGCGCTTCTCCCATCCTATCCCCCCCTCCTTCCTTTGGGAGCTGCAGCACATAGCGCTGGGGGCTGACCACTCCAGACAACTTATCCTGACTTGAATTGAACAAACTTGAGTGAGAACTTGCAAACCTTGATCTAATTACAGGTTACAAGCAATTGCTCAGAGTTAAATGATATTAGTTAAGACAAAAGGTGGGTGCTATCAGTAAGTTCATCTTAGCAGGTATCCCACCACCTCCTACACCTGAGGAAGAGAAAGCTCCATCTCCACCTCCCGCACCTGCCCTGAAAACTGAACTGGAGCCTGCATCCACAGAGGTAAGAGCATGTTGGTGATGAGCTTCTGGTTTGATCTGACTCGATGGGCATTTCCCAACCACTTTTAAGATGCTGAAGGGGAAGTCCTGTTTCCCTCTCAAGCCCATCACATCGTCCTGCTTGAAAGAATGCATCACATTCACCAGCTCACTCATTTTCTCACTGTTATTTATGCTCTGGCTTTTCTGCTGTCGTAGGCAGGTTTCTGTTTTCTTCTCTTTCCCCCCCCTCACAGTTCTATGAATTGTGGCTCGTATTTCAATACTTTTCCCTCTGAATCTTGGCCTTGGGAGCCAGGGCAGGGCCAGAAATAAAACCAGAGACTCTTGGTATCCAACCTTGTATCTCAGGAAAGTTGCTGCCTAAGGGGGTGGGCTGCAGTTGTCAAGAAGTTAACCTCTAAGCAGAGAAAGTACACCTAGGTTTACTGAGGGTGCAACTGTGTCACGTCAGTTGTGGTGCCTTGCACAGCTTGTTACTTCCTCATTCCTCAGGGCTTTGATGGGACAACCCTGGTGCCACCTTCTCATATAACTAAACACGTTTCAAGCTGTCATGGCTCAGAAGAGGAATGTGCCCCTGTGCTGGCACAAGGGAAAGTTTGAGGTCTCATTTCATTGTGTTTTCTCTCTCTGACGTTTGTCCTGGTGGGATGGAGGGAATTGTGGCATCACCAAAAGCAAGACTGGGATATCCAGGGAAGAGACAGGTTTTGTTCTCAAATCATGCTCATCGTCATGAGGGACACCACATTGCACTCCCATGGCTGATGCGTGGGGCTTTAACTCTTGATTTCTCACAACACCTCAATGTCCCTCAGGTTTCAGCTGGAGGGAGGAAGAGAAAAAGGAAGCGTGTGCTCAAATCCAAGATGTTCATTGACGATGAAGAAGGCTGCATGGGTAAGCTGTCTCCTACACCTCAGTGGAGCTATACTGAAGATGTGTTGGAGGTATTTAAAGGCCAGCCTCTCTCAGGCTCAGAAAGAGGTTCACAAAATCACTTTGCTGTTCCACTTCAACCTCGTGCTACAAGACTGAGATAACTGCCCTTTTGGTGAAGGCCTGCACAGGGAGTTACGGACCTGGGGCTCAATCCTGACTCTTTTTTGATTACCAAAAGCATATATCAAAAAGACTGTAGCAGCAGTGGAGAGAGGGGATTCTCCTCCTCTGCTGTGCTCTATTGAGACCCCTCCTGTAGGCCTGATCCAGCTCTGGGCAACAGCACAATAGGGACATGGAGCTGCTGGAGCAGGTCCAGAGGAGGCCATGGAGCTGCTGCAAGTGCTGGAGCAGCTCTGCTCTGGAGCCAGGCTGAGAGAGCTGGGCTGGGGCAGCCTGGGGGAGAGAAGAGAAGGCTCCTGAAGGGGAGAGCTGAGAGCAGCTCCAGGGCCTAAAGGGGCTGCAGGGAACCTGGAGAGGGGCTTGGGCCAAGGGCCTGTAGGGCCAGGCCAAGGGCAATGGCTTGAACCTGCCCAAAGAGGGGGGAGCCTGAGCTGAGCTCTGAGGCAGAAGCTGTTCCCTGGGAGGGTGCTGAGGCGCTGGCCCAGGGTGATGGCCCAGAGAAGCTGTGGCTGCCCCATCCCTGGCAGTGCTCAAGGCCAGGTTGGACCCAGGGGCTTGGAGCAAGCTGCTCTATGGAAGGGGTCCCTGCCCGGGGCAGGGGTTGGAGCTGGAGGAGCTTTGAGGTCCTTTCTAACCCAACCCAATCTGTGATTCTATGCAGCATTTCTTTCAGTTCTTCTCCCTTCCCTCCTGCCACCATGAGCATCTCCTTCATTTGCTCTACCCTCCAAAGCCACAAGCTGGTACAGAGAGAGGTCCAGGCTTTGGTATAGATTTTGGCTGGGATCAGTTTGGTTTGATTTTGAGTATTTTTGAGGGAGTGGGATGGGTTTTATGTTTGGTTTTTGTTCTTTTCATTAGGGATGGATCCAAAGCTGTGCAGCAGACCTTGGTTATTTGTTAATGTAAACTTTAAGTATCTCAGCTAAGAAATAAGTTGGAGCTTAAATCCTTGAGAGGGTTTCTGTTTCCGAGAAGGACAGCTCTGCTTTCAGGAGGGAAGAGACCCTCTGCACAACTACTGAGAGCCAAAGGCTTTGAATTCCAGCCTGACCTGGACCCTGCTTTCTCCTGTGACCAGGGGAAAGCTGTGCATCACCCCTGTGCTTTCCTCCTCTGTGTCCTGACGCTGAAGCAGAGCTGCAGGAGTTCAAAGTCTGTTGTTTAAAGGCTAAAAAACGTTAAGAGGGTGGAATGTGGTTTTGTCAGCTGAATTGGACAGGATGCTTCACGTCCTTCAGCCTTGCTGATGTCAGGCGAGCTCAGCCACTCCTAGTAGAAGATCTCTTGCAGTCACACAGGTTTGTCATTGTGCATGAGCAGAGAAAGCCACAGACTTGCTTGGCCCAGGTTTGGAGCTGCCTGGATGTGAGTCAGCTTGTGTCTGTTTGCACCTATCTGTGTAGTTGTATCTTCTGTTTCCTATTAACTTTGTGTGTCTCCTTTAAAGAAACACTATGTTGGTAAGTGAAATCTCAAATCCTGGAGGTCTGTCCAAGGATTGGCCTTGCACAAAGCTATTGAGTTCTTTGGCTGGTTGTGTTATGGGGTGTTTTGCTCTCCCATCCCAGATAGAGCCATTAAAACACTTGGAAGGAAAATAGAAAGCATTATCTGAGGAGTGGAGTTGCTCGAGCTCTGCATCCAGGGCTTGCAGGAATGACTGTTCCGGGTTCAGCTTCCAGCAAGGAGTGCTCTTCTCTTTCTTTCCAGCCTTTTCCAACCATACCAGTGCTGGGAATATCGCCTGCCTTTCCCTTCTTCTCATTCCCAGGTTATTTAATAGTCTCTTGTGAAATCCAGACCTTTAGTTTTACAGCCCTATCCACTACCATTATCTGAGAAGGGAAATGCAAGCCCGTGGTGTGCTTTGGGAGGTAGATCCTTTGGGACAGAGGGGGTGGATGGAGCTGGGAAACTGAGGAAATGGGTAAGGAGAAGGGGCTGCTTTCCATACTAAAGCCCTACCAGTCTCTTGCATAGAAGTTGCTGTCTGGTTCTTGTCCAGTTTCTCTCCTCCCCTTCCTTTCCCACCCTTTCCATGCACAGGTCTAATCATTGGAAGGGAAAATACCTAGCAAATCTCCCAGGTTAAAGTAAATTGTTGCTATTGTTTGCAATGTAAGGGGTTCTTTTTCCCCCTCTCCCTGCTTTCTTTCTAAGCAAGGACTAGGTTTTAAGGGATGTTAAATCCTAACATTAGGATTAATTTGTACTTGAAATTTGTCCATGGTTTTAAGAGATCATTTTCATAACATCTGCAATAGTGAGGAATTGGTGTCAAAAAGCAAAACTAAGTTAGGGATTAGCCCTGAGGGGAATTGAGCAATTAAAGTATCTGTGGGGTTAAGAACAGGACTTGGACCAAGTGGGACTCTATGAATCGAATGTCTGCCCTTAGTCTCTAGCAAAGGGGAATTGCTGAGGGTGAAGCTGCTACATAGCATCACAGATTGGGTTGGGTTAGAAAGGACCTTAAGGCTCCTCCAGCTCCAACCCCTGCTCCCACGGGCAGGGACCCCTTCCACTGGAGCAGCTTGCTCCAAGCCCCTGTGTCCAACCTGGCCTTGAGCACTGCCAGCGATGGGGCAGCCACAGCTTCTCTGGGCCATCACCCTGGGCCAGCGCCTCAGCATCCTCACAGGGAAGAGCTTCTGCCTCAGAGCTCAGCTCAGTCTCCCCTTGGGCAGGTTCAAGCCATTGCCCTTGGCCTGGCCCTACAGGCCCTTGGCCCAAGCCCCTCTCCAGGTTCCCTGCAGCCCCTTTAGGCCCTGGAGCTGCTCTCAGGTCTCCCCTTCAGGAGCCTTCTCTCCTCCAGGCTGCCCCAGCCCAGCTCTCTCAGCCTGGCTCCAGAGCAGAGCTGCTCCAGCCCTCGCAGCAGCTCCATGGCCTCCTCTGGCCTTGCTCCAACAGCTCCACGTCCCTTTTGCTGCTGCCCCCGGAGCTGAATGTAACAGCTGAAAGGCAGAATCTACGTTTAAAAAGCAAGAAAATTGAGGTCTTACAATCGAGAAGCAACTCCATGGACTTGTAAATTGAAATATGTATATATATGTATATTGTAGGTAAATTTGTCTTATTGCACCAGTTTAAGTTAAGAGCTCGTGTAGTTTGAGTTTCCACTCAAACAAGAAAGAGTCTGGCTCTGAGCTGAGCATCAGTATCTGTCTGCATACCCGTATCTGCTGCAGATACTGAGTTGGAGTTCAGCTGAGATAGCAGTGAAAGAAAGCTGATCTAAACTGCATTTCCTTGCAATTGGAGGGGATTCAGTGCACACATTTGGGCTTAGCAGTGATTACTGACAGGGGTGACAACGTGATAACTTCATAAAGCTCAGTAGTGGCCAGGGCAGTTAAAGCTGCTCACTGCAAACCCCCTTGCCTCTGAAGGGGGGTTGGTTTGGGTTTCCAGTCCTTGTTTGAGCATCTGCTAGCACTGCCATGCAGGGTTTCATACCATTCCTCTTCCCAGCCTCTGGTTACATAGAAAACCTGCTTTGATTTGATGCATTAATACAAGTGAAAGCCAGATTCCCAGAAGAAGGGAAGTTGGGACATCTGTTTAAAGGAATAGAGTTGCTAAAGAAAAATGGCTTCCTAGAGGAATCCCAGAGCACTGCTGGGAAAGCTGATACAACAACATTTACTAGTGTCTAACCATGGCTTTCATCAGCAGAGCTGACTCCACTTCAATATCCGTGAGCCTTGCTTTATATCCCTTAGCTTTCCATCCCTGGATGCCGACAGCAGTGAGCTGCCAATCCCCTTCAGAGCCCTTGATTTCACTCATGGCTTTGGATTTACTGGGGTTTTTCTTTCTGGGTGCCCACCTTTATAGAAAGAAACTGCCCCCAAGGTTTTGTGCTGCTTTACCTATGTCTGCTTCATACTTCCCTGACCATCTGAGGTGCTGGGGAGGGAATTCTGGGCCTGTCTTTGGATTGTCTCCTCTGGATTTCAGGGCAATCTGATTGTTACGGTCCCTGTGGAAATCAGACCAACTCAGAATGGTGGCTTTTAACTATAAAATAGACATTCCATCATCTGATGCTAAACTATGAATTCTGCTCACGTTCAGATTCATCACTTTCTGATGGCTGCTTGTCAGTTGAGGGTCTTGCTTCTAACAGGAGGGCAACGCTTGAATAGATTTGGAAAGGGAACTCTTCTCCTGAGGGCCCTTCCCAGTGGGGAGCCTTGGGCTGTGGCTCTTGATGCCTACATGTGGCATGTATGTGTGTGGTGTCATCAAACCATTTGGAAAGAGCTGGATGACACTGGAAGAGAGAAGGCTCCTGAAGGGGAGCCCTGAGAGCAGCTCCAGGGCCTAAAGGGGCTGCAGGGAACCTGGAGAGGGGCTTGGGCCAAGGGCCTGTAGGGCCAGGCCAAGGGCAATGGCTTGAACCTGCCCAAAGAGGGGGGAGCCTGAGCTGAGCTCTGAGGCAGAAGCTGTTCCCTGGGAGGGTGCTGAGGCGCTGGCCCAGGGTGATGGCCCAGAGAAGCTGTGGCTGCCCCATCCCTGGCAGTGCTCAAGGCCAGGTTGGACCCAGGGGCTTGGAGCAAGCTGCTCCAGTAGAAGGGGTCCCTGCCCGTGGGAGCAGGGGTTGGAGCTGGAGGAGCTTTAAGCTTCCTTCTAATCCAGACCATTCCATGTTCTGTGATTAAAGCTCCTGAGTCATTAACCTGCTATCTTACACTTAAGACAGAGGGGAAGCAGTTTGAGTCAGTGCACGCAAAGCCCATCCAGTCATCTGGATCTACTGCCTGACCTTGAGCAATGCACTGAATTCCTGTGTCTGACATGTTCTCCTTGAGCCCCGAATGCTCATTTCCAGAAACGCTCATTTCCTTCCCTGCAGCAGGGAGGTCTCTGCTCTCTGGTACAGAGGCTTAACCACCATCATCTGTTCTTCTTCTCTCTTAACCAGTGACGGAGAAGGTTTATGAGAGCGAATCCTGCACAGACAGCGAGGATGACTTCAAGACCAAGCCACCAGCTCCACCCAAACAGCCTATGCTGCCTCTGAAGAAAGAACCAAAGGAAGAAAGGAAGAACGTGAAGAAAGGGGCAGCTGCTGCCAGCAGAGCCAACAAACAGGTCTCCATCATGGGCTTCTTCCAAAAGAAATGAACTGGGTCTTTCTCCTGGTCCTCTTGGGACCGTTGCTCTTCTTGTGCAGCCTTCTGCAAGCTGCTGCATGGGAGGAGGACAACATGCAATCTTCACTTACGTAAGATATCTTGCTTACTGTGTAAGTAAGCCCTCTGGACTAGATTTTGTATCAGAGAAGAGTGTAATTCCTGACTGCGATAACTTGGATCCTCTTGGCTGGGTGTGGGAAGCACCAGTTAGAATCTAGAGGAACTCTTGCAAGACTCCCCATTTATCCCATCCAATCTTATGTATTTTTAATATGGCTTTTCACCTCCTTGGTGCTGAGGCCTCTTCCACAGTGGAGCAAAACAAAGAGTGGAGTTGTGGCATAATTTCCCCCCTTCTTTTTACACCCCCTGTTCTCCAGATTGATGTAACTGGTCACGTCGGTTCGAAGCTGTAACGTAACCGGTCTTGAGACATACACACAAACACTGAACATCTGCTTCAGCTTTAACTGAATGAAATGAACTTGGTTTTCCCCCTAAGACTGGTAAATAGTTTTTGCTCTGCCTTTCATAATCTTTTTTTGGACAAAGCAGCCCATATAAAACTCTCTTACTCTTTTCTTCCTTGAACGTATCCTCTATAAACTGCTCAGATGCCTAATTATAGACCTGGGACACTGTTGGTGCTCTGTGTCTGCAAAAACAGCTCTGAGGCTTCCCACCCAACTGGCTCCGGAGTAATCTGGGGGAAGGCTTTGCTGTTATTGGGAAAGCAACTGTATCCTTAACCTTGGAAGTTAAGGAGTCAAAGGGAAGGGTGATCAGAGGGCACTGCTGATAACACCGCTCAGGTGTGTTCTCCATGAAGAATTCCTGCTTCTGGGTTTTGTAGGGTTTGGGTTGTCTGAACTGTGTTTTTCCAGGCATAATCTGGACACAAGGAGAGTTGTTTCCTAGGACATCTCCTCATCTGCCTGCTGAAGGAAGTGTGTCACAGCACATAGTGCTGAGGAACCAGTTACTGGAGATGAATAAAGCACTGCAGGCCCCTAAATCAGAAATGAGGTGCCAGCTCGGATGCTTTTGGGTGCTAAATTTGGTAGATTCATAGAAAAGAGCAGTGGGTGCTGAGAATTTCTGAACCTGGGCCTTTGAGGGTCTCAAATGGGTGACTGATGTCATCAGTGGTTGTTTCCAACACATGTATGGATATGTATGTACATCCTGGTTTATAAAGGGTTTGTGGTTGGCAGGAAGCTACATAGAGCCTGAAAAGTGTCACCAAGGAAGAAATGTCTTCAGGCACCCAACTGAAATCCAATGTTTGGCCAGGAAGCCCTATTTACAGTCACTCTGACCAGGAGATCAGGTTGAAAGCACACAATCCTAAGTGACCAACAGTTGCCTTGGTGGAAGTCACATCACCCTGTGCCATCAAGGGCACCTGAGAGGATCTCCTTCCAACACCTACAAGCAGCAGTGTCTCTGTGTGCCCATGTGTGTCAAGACTGGGGGGTTTCAGCTGCTTGACACATGGATCACTGCTTGACAGGGCTGTTTGAGGGCAACCTCAATGCCCTCCCCATGTAACTCCTCAGAAGCATTAAGAACTTAAACTCTGGTCTTAAATTCTGGACCTTCTGAATTGCAGATGTGTAGGAAAAAGGCTGGGAAAGATGAGGGAAGCCACAAATGCCACAGTACTCCCAGGCATCCAAACACAGAGCCTGCTGCACAGCCTGGAAGGGGTTTCATGCTCTCAAGGTGTGTCAGCCTAAGTCAGCTCTCCAGGTTGGAGGGACGTGAGCAGCAGAGGTCCATGTGGAAAGAATGAGCCACCTTGTTCTGCCTCTTAGGAAGGGAATTGAACTGTTAACCACACTGCTGTGGTGTTCCTGGTGTTTTGCTGGAATTGAGGGTGTATTTGGAAAAGTAACAAGTCCCAAACCCATTAAAGACATTTTTCTTTTGTTCTTGCTATTTGTTAACTGCCCATTAATTCTCCGCTCTGATTTCCAAGGGTTGCTGTGACATTTGTCTGCGTGGAACAATGTCACCGGTGGAGTGCATACAATGTTCTTCCATCAAAGCCAGGGCTGGAAGCATTAAACTGGTTGATGGCATCTGAAATATGGGTGAGAATACCTCAAAAGGCCGGGGTCTGTGTTGAATTTGGACTCTTTTTATCTCATTCCCATGGCAGATGTTGGCAGGACGTGGTGTCCCGGTGCTCCTGCACCTCACCTCTACCAGGGTCTAGCTGCTCCACCCCACCTCCCTCTAGGACCAGCTCAACGTCATAGGCGACTTCCTCAGGAAAATGACTTAATGTCTGAAGAAGCAGGACATAGGAGAACTTGAGACTTCCCAAAATCATGATCTCATGCTCCCTGCTCCTGCACTTCATAGGCTGCCAGCCCCAGGGGGGCCTCAGGTCCCTGGTTGCCCCCTTGGCGAGGCTGGAGCATCTCCAGGCCTTGCATGGGAGCGAGGAACAGGGCTGGTTAAAGGGAGAAGGTTCCTTGGTGTGGCTCATGAGGGTGAAATATCAGAGCAGCACAGAGCCAGGCAAGGCTTTCAGATAAAGAGCTTCTCTTCTGCCTCACAGTAAGCTCAGGATTCGGTATTTGTGGTGCTCAGGGGCCAAAGGCTCATCCTGGAGCTATAGCAATCCTTTAGGATTTCTTGTTTTCCCTCTGCATCCCCCTTCCAACCCGGTTTACACCTCGGCAGAGCAATGCCTCATGTTTGGGAGAGCATGTTTGTTCATTTTATAGTGGTGTTTGCTCTTTCAAACAGAGAAAGCTTCACCCTTGTTTTCCAGGTGGGGTGAGAAGCTGAAGTTGCACCATTGGATACAACTATAGATGCATCAGGCTCTCATCGGACATGGTGCCTCTGAACCAGTACCTGTGTGTGTGCCCTGGGAAGGGGCTGGAAATGCTGCTCCTAGGGATGAAAAATCCCTGTCCCTTGAGCTGATTTATAACCCTCCTTCCCCTGGGACAGAGCGTGCTTGGGAAAAATCCCTCTGCCTTTCCCACTCTGGATTCAGCCAGCCTAAAACAGAGGAAGGATGCGAGGAAGCGCTGCTGCGTGCTGGCCTAGGGTAACAGGCGGTGAGCAGCAGGGCAGGAGGGTGTCCTGGTGCCTTAGGGAATTGTTTTGCTGTCTGAACAGGCCATGCCAGCTCAGCTGCAGATTCCAGTTGGGAATCATGGAGCAGCAGGGCCTTATAAGGAAGCAAAACTCAGCACCGTGAGGCTGGTGGAGAGGAGAGCGGGCGCTTGCCAGGGCCCTGCGTCAGTGTCTTGCTTCTCCCTGGCTGCAGGGAACGGGCTGCAGCACCCCAAGGTGCTTAATACAAGGTGTGGGTGCTGCTGGTAGGGATTTGGGGCACCCCCTGCCACCTTGGGGTCTGCTTTGGTTCATATCTACTGCCATGGGTGCTGAGATCCCTATGGATCTAACAGGGTCAAGTTCATCACCCAGCCCCAGCCTTTGACTCTTCTAAGGCAAATTTGAGTGATTCTGCCCATGATCATGTTCCCCACATCATGTCCTGGTGCTGCAAGGCACCAGAGATGCTGAGTTCTCACCATCTGGGTTGCTGGTGCCATTATTTGATGGTTTCAGCCCATATCCCATCAGGAACTGCACATGAATTCCATGTCTTAATTCATGGTTTGAGTCTTTCAAGAGGTTTTCCATCTTCAACCACATCTGCAGGGCTCAGAGGAGGGGATTTGGTGCCTGGAAGCTGGCTGGAGCATCCCAAAGCCCCTGGTTTGGAAACCAGCAGTACTTGTAGGAACCCTGAGCTTCTGCTCTGAGTTGGGAGCTGGATCTCACATCAAAGCTGACCCTGCTTTGGGGCTTGGACCAGAGATCTTGAGGGGTCCCATCCAGCATCCACAAGCCTGGAAATTAAACTGCAACCCATGGCAATAATATTTAAGCCCCAATATGGTGTTCTCCAAGGTGGGGCCCTTCACTGTGGGCTGCCCACTGAAGTCACCACCTGTTAGATGGTGATGTGGTGTGTTAGATGGCTACAATCCAGGGCCACAGTAAATGATGCTCAGGTGGGGCTGAGGGATGAGTACAAGAACACAGTCACTAATAAAGAGTCCAGAGAGCATCAGCAGGGCCTTCAAGTTGGTGGGAGAGAAGAGAGATGCTGCAAAATGCAAGGAGAAGCATTGGTGGGAGTTTGGAGATGGTTTTTCCTCATCATCATGTCATGGTGGATGAGGGTGAATAGCCAAATGGATGAGGATGCAATAGCCAAGCATGGCATCCCACTCACCGAGACATGAGAACACCAGGACCACGATGTGGGGAGAGATGAGCTGTTGTGTCTGGGTACTGAGCACCCAGGGCCCTTCAGGTCTGAACACCTCCCTCTGGGTGCTGAGAACCCTTCCTCAGGGCTGAGCATCACCCACTGTTGGTGCTGAGCATCCACCTCAGTGTTGAACACCCTCCTTGGTGCTCAGCATCCACCTCAGTGTTGAACATCCTCCCTTGGTGCTGAGCATCCACCTCAGTGTTGAACATCCTCCCTTGGTGCTGAGCATCCACCTCAGTGTTGAACACCCTCCCTTGGTGCTGAGCATCCACCTCAGTGTCGAACACCCTCCCTTGGTGCTGAGCATCCACCTCAGTGTCGAACACCCTCCCTTGGTGCTGAGCATCCACCTCAGTGTTGAACACCCTCCTTGGTGCTCAGCATCCACCTCAGTGTTGAACACCCTCCTTGGTGCTGAGCATCCACCTCAGTGTCAAACACCCTCCTTGGTGCTCAGCATCCACCTCAGTGTTGAACATCCTCCCTTGGTGCTGAGCATCCACCTCAGTGTTGAACATCCTCCCTTGGTGCTGAGCATCCACCTCAGTGTTGAACACCCTCCTTGGTGCTCAGCATCCACCTCAGTGTTGAACACCCTCCTTGGTGCTCAGCATCCACCTCAGTGTCAAACACCCTCCTTGGTGCTCAGCATCCACCTCAGTGTCAAACACCCTCCTTGGTGCTCAGCATCCACCTCAGTGCAAACTCCCTCGATGCTTAGCATCCCTATTACCAGCCCTGTTACACAACCCCCCCATCTCCCTGTGCCCACCTCCACGGCTCATGGCGATCCCCATCATCCGCATCCCTACGCGCATCCCGGAGCCGCGGCTCCAGCGCCGCCCCGCACGTCCCGGTGCTTGTTTACTCCCACATCCCTCCCCGTCCCTTCACCCCGAGCGCTTCCTGGGCTGCTGTCTGGTTATTTTTAACCTTTCCAAAACAGAAAGTCTTGCGGAGGAGCAGCTCCTGTTTTTCCATTCCCTTTCCATGTCCTCCTGCAGGGAAGGAAGCCGGCTCCGTAAACAGGCTCCTGCAGCGCCGGGGACAACACGCGCGTGTCTTGGGAGTGAAAAGAAGGGCAAAACCAAGCGGAGAGGCCGGGCACCTTTCACACGGGGCCTTACGTGGTGTTTTCATGAGCAGCTCTATCTGCGCAGCCTGAGAAGCGCACTCGTTACTCATGCCTCGCTGGGTAAGTGTTGTCCTTGGCACGGAGCGCGGTGGGGTTTTGGCTCTCCTCACTCCTCCCGTACAGGCTGTTTCGAAGGTTTCATGAGGTCCTCCAGCAGCACTGGCTGGAGGATGCTCTATTAAACCCCAGACACAACCACGGCTTGTTTGGGATACATCAGGCTGGACCTTGAGGGGCTGTGAAGTGACGGCGCGGGTGGCCCGGCACACGCTGCACACACAGGGCAGCCTTTCAGCCCCGTGCGGATGCCTGGGTGTGGATGTCACCCCATGCATGGAGGCAGGGCTGTCACCCCTGTGACGCTGCTGGTGCATGGGGATCACGCAGCCCATGGTCACAATGTCACAGTGTACATGTGAGACACCCCCCCCTCCCCCAGTCCTGTGTCTGGGGCAACAACACAAGAGGGAGCTGGAGCTGCTGGAGCAAGGCCATGGAGCTGGTGCGAGGGCTGGAGCAGCTCTGCCCTGGAGCCAGGCTGAGAGAGCTGG
>NDXB01016832.1:0-16632 GCA_002631895.1 Agapornis roseicollis
GGAAAGAAGACTTTTGACTGGAGAAAGTAGTTGGGGAAGAGACTAAAATGGTGCTCCTTTACTGTGAACGTATGGTCCTTTCCTTCTGAACAGCACAACTTTATGAAGGGCAACACTTAGGCTTTATAGGTGAGCAGCGCAATCATCCCTCTGGACATTCAGAAATAATACATGGCTCTTCCAGTTATTGTACAGACTTTAAAATGGCAAACAAGTGACAGTTTTCATGCATGCCAAAACCAGTTCAGCAGCCACAGGGATGGCCTTATAGGTATGGTGTGCGTACACTAGAATCTGCTTCAGAGTCCTAAAGAAGATGGATTTAAAGCATTGATGGGAGCATGCATTTTTAGAAAGCATGTATTCTGTGTCTTCAGCTAAGACAATTGCCATTCATATTAAAGGCTACTGAGAGCCACATAACTCTGAGTCAGAGACATTCAATAGTAAAGATTAGTTATATCATGAAAGATTAGAAATTCCAAGGTAAATGTTGAAGTGTTCTTCTGTCATTTTTCATGACTGGTTGGCTCTGAAAGTCACGACATACAGGGATGCTTGATTACCTGATACTATCCTTCAGCTGTTTTACCTGGCCNGCATGTATTCTGTGTCTTCAGCAGGGTTTTGGAGCTAAGACAATTGCCATTCATATTAAAGGCTACTGAGAGCCACATAACTCTGAGTCAGAGACATTCAATAGTAAAGATTAGTTATATCATGAAAGATTAGAAATTCCAAGGTAAATGTTGAAGTGTTCTTCTGTCATTTTTCATGACTGGTTGGCTCTGAAAGTCACGACATACAGGGATGCTTGATTACCTGATACTATCCTTCAGCTGTTTTACCTGGCCTGTTTGACAAGATCTATTGAAAACACTGGAGAATTTGAAGCCAGCTGGGTCAACAACCTCAGCATGCCTGCAAATCCATTTTTTCATGATCAGAAAGATGTACCTCTCAAAAATTATCCTGTCTTTTTGTATAGACAGCCAATCACATCATTTCCTTTCAAATTTAGAACTTGCTATTTAATCACAATATGTTGAAAGGGACCTTAAACATCATCTAGTTCCAACCCCCTGCCATGGGCAGAGGCACCATCTACTGGACCAGGTTGCTCAAAACCCTGTCCAGCCTGGCCTTGAACACTTCCAGAACTGGGGCAGCCACAGCTTCTCCGGGCAACCTGTGCCAGTGTCTCACCAAACTCACAGGGAAGAATTTCTTCATAATACCTAATCTAAATCTACCCTTTTTCAGTTTAAAACCATTCAGCCTTGTCTTATCCCTACATGAGCTCGGAAGAAGTCCCTGACTTTTCTACAGTAGAACATAATATATTTCTACTTTATCAACTATAATTTTTTTCCAACTTTTCCATTTTATTTCTTTAATTTCTATTTTGCCATTAATAACAACCAAACAAAACCAGGTAAATAATCTCAGAACCCTACCTACAATGCAGTGATGATATGCCAAATGAATTTATAAGCATGGCACTTTCTTGCTTTGTTAAGAAAATTTGTGACAACATAGTGACAAATGTTATCTCATTGTTTTTCCTTAATTATTAACTAAATTTCTCATTACATACAAGCATAAATTATGTTCTCAAACGGATGATACAGCCATCTCACAGTTTTATATAGAAGTGTTCGATACTCTGTATTTTATAAAGATAACATAGCTGAAGATCAGGAGGAAGTCTGCCTATCTATGCTATGAAGGGTTGCTGTATACTGTGACATAGGAAAGCCTGTGAAGGGAGGCTTTGTTCTTTCCATGAAAGCAATACCAAAAAAGTGCTAAAAGAAATCGCTGGGGTTTTCTCCAAAGACAGAAGTTAAATTGGTTTGAAAGTGCCTCCTGCCCTATCCAAGTTCATTCATGTAGGCTATTTCAGGACAGCAGTAAGAGACGGACAGATTTCTGCAGTGCTTCTGCTTTCCTTGCCCTTTGATCTTCAGTAATGTCCATGCTTCTGCTCAGTGTAGGTACCTGTGCATAGCTAACGTTCATTGCTTGCACTACTGCTTTTTCCCTTTGGTTTTCTGCATTTAGGCTAGAGGGAATGGTGAGCTCCTCTTTAGCACATTCAATTCTAATCGCAGTAGGACTGTTCTACAGAAAGATCTTTTTTAACTTTTTCTCCCATAGTTTTCTAACATCTACAGTAAAGACTAACTTTCTCCAGTGTCAAGCTGCATCTGTCTCTGCAAGGACAGCTTACTTGTTTAGGAAATACAGGTTGCATATGTAAGAAACAGATATACGTATTTTTCCTTTTCCTAAATTCTCAGCCTTTGATCCTTTTTGATCCTTTCTTTAACTCACACAGATGTGGCTCATCTTAAAATTATCAGCTTCTTCCTCTGTCCCAACATAAATTGTGCTTTCAGGGGGTAGTTAATATAAAACTGTTTAAATCCTCAAAGGAAACCTGAATGCTCCCACCCTTTAACCACCTCTTCTGTAAATCACCTGCTGAGATGAGACAACAAACTTGTAAGCGGTGCTTTATGGGTGATCCATTCTATTTTGTCTTTCCTGAACCCTGAGCAATAATATTCTGGGATTATCTCAAATTACTGTAGGAAGTATAACTTCCTTCATTTTTAGTATGTGCTTCACTCTTTTGCCAGTTCATGATTAAGTAAGCTTATAGAGCTTCTCCTTAAATAATTTTGGCTTGTTTTCTCACTACACTCAGCTTTATGCAGCATAAATAGCCTTTGAAAGCTTTAAGAAATAGATTATTACCAGATGTTTTTTCAGCTCAGGAAAAAGTTTTAGCACCCACTTGGGCCATCAGAATTCAAAACAAGTTTATTTTTCTGTTATCATTTTATAAGGAGGTATAAGTGTTTGTACTTGCTACAGGACTTTCATTTCCAGCTTGAGTTCCTTTGCTTCCAGTTTGTTCTACTTTCATGCTCTGCATAAAGGCTCCTTGCTTTGCTTTTGCCTCATGCCCTGCCCCTCTTGCAGGTAGCTGGGAAAGCTGCACCAGCTCCACACCTTCATTTGCAGCTCAAAGGCAGAGAGCAAGTTTTGCCTTTCCAGTAGGCTGTAGTAGTTCATGCCTCGCAGCCAGTGAAACTTTAGTATAGACTTCCTTTTCAGGGCTGCATTTTAAATAAAAATACAGTGCATGAAGGGCAAAATGAAGACACAGGCCTCCCTATAAAACTGTGCAGGAAAACACTGTGAGCTGAAAATATGGAATCTGTGAAATGTTAATTTTCCCTGTGTTCAAATTGCCACTTTAAAACTTAACTTTTGAATAAGCTTTCAAGAAAAAAGCTACAGTTTCTTCAAATCTAGTAGCTGCATCACTATTTTCAGGGGTGATACGCCACTTTGTCCAGCAAAGAGTTTGTCTCAGATGTTTAAGGAGAGGAGATACTTGCTGTAGTGTATCTGAGTAAAAGGAGCTTTAACAAGACTTTATAACCCCTTAGAATTTCCAAGTTAAGAACAAATTGTTAAGTGTTTTGGGTAAGGAATTACTTATTTTCTGAAATAGATCTGTTAGTTAATAAAAGCTATAAGAGATCTTCACTAAACACAATTAAAATTAGGTGACTAATATATAGAAAGATTTCCATCTGGCATCTCATTATCAGAAGAAAAACAATAAACAATTTCACTAGACTGATGTTTTCATCAGTTCACTGAATCTCAATACTAAATGTAATTAGAATATCAGCTCCAATGACTAGTATAAATTTCTGTCTTCAGCTTTCCTTTGTGCAGACTAATGAAGTAAGTAAAATATCTTTCTTGTCTGCTAAAGAAGTATTCTAGACTTTAGCTTCATGCCAGGCATAAATCAACCCTCGCAGTACTTTATATCTTCTGAATATCCTGGGGAAAGAGAAACTCATCAAGAATAATACCATTAGTGAATGCCTGGAGGGCAGCCATCTTATTCTAAACCAATGAATAAGCTGCAAGTACGTAATCAGAGTTTTAATTGATCAGTATTTGCATGGAAAAGGAAAACAGAAAGACTGTTGTCATGTTCTTTTTAACATTTGAAAAATATCCTGACTCCGAGATACATTTTTTTTGTATCCTGCTCTCCGTGACAAATATTTCTTATTTCATGCATTTGCTTGCATATTCATCATATGCTTAATAAAAAATATTTTAAAAGAAAGTTAAAAAAAGAGAGAATGGTTTTAAACTGAAAGAGGGTAGATTTAGATTAGATATTAGGAAGAAATTATTCCCTGTGTGGGTGGTAAGGCATTGGAACTGGTTGTCCAGAGAAGCTGTGGCTGCTTTGTTTCTGGAAGTGTTCAAGGCCACATTGGATGGAGCTTTGAGCAACCTGCAAAAGACAGTGATTTAGTTTAATCTCTTTCAGGATATAAAAATACTTGATAGGGTTTTAATTTAGGTATCCTGGTTTTATTTTTTAATATTTCCTGAGAAATACTTCTATAATCTGTAACTAAATTTACTTTAAGAAACTGATGAACAAGACATGACGATCCATGTACTCGCACTTGTTTGTACTTTCAGCATCAAGACCTATACTGTTGGGTATCAGGCTCTGATTTGTGGATACTGTGGATTATATTTTAAAGATAACTTTTACCTGAGATTCTGATTTCCATTAGCCTAAATATCTATTTGTACCCAGGTACGTCTGTGCATTTATGTGAGCTTTTGTTCATTCCAAGATTAAAAATTTAAGTACATACTATTTTTTTAGCATGAAAAGCTGCTGCAACTTTGTGCTCAAGCTGACATTGGAAAGTTTTCTTTCACACCCATTATGATTTTAACAAATCTTTTTAAATATCCAGAAAATAATAAATTGGCTCGTGTTTTGGATTATATTGTTCTGTAACCTTTTAAAAAGAAATCTATGATTACAGTCAGATGAAATTCTTGCAGTATTGTTATTCTACCTTCTACAAGCTACTTTCCTGTTATTTGATCCACATTACTTGGCTTAAAACATGTTATTATTTACTTTTCCAAGAGAACACAGACATATTAATAATTCAGACTTATAAAACACTGAAAAAACATTGGTTTGTTTTTTTTTCTCTTTTTTATTTAGGGATTCACATGATTTTAAGGCAATTACTTTCAAGCATTCTTTTGGTAGAATTTATTAAAACAGTGTACACCAGAGGGATCAAAAATTCCATGTTGCCAGATCCAGATCTACTTTAAAGGGATTTTAAGGCATGAGAACTGATCAAAATTGAGAACACTTCTTAGCACAGTGTCGTGGTTTAAACCCACACAGCTCGTTCACTCATTCAACCCCCCTTCTTGCCCTCCCCTGCTTCCAGAGAGATGGGGGGAGAATCAAAAGAATGCAACTTGCACATGGTTGAGNAACTGCTGAACCCAGGACACACAGCTATGGAAAAATAAAATCAACCCAAACAACAGAGTGGATAGAGAGCAATAAAAATGATCCAGAAGCCAACATTATTGTTCTACAAAAAGTAACGTATATGTCCCACTTTCAAATTCACAGGACCTCTCAGGTAAAAACGTTTGGTGCTTCCTTCCACTGCATTCTTCACTTCTGAGTCAACTCCGTATTCTGCATCACTCTATGGAAGTATTTATTCTACTTTTCTGTGTCCCATGGTTTTAAAGCAGTTAGTTTGACCACAAACAAGTCTGTCAAAAAAGTTGTGCCTTGAGACTGTAGGAACTGTAGTGTTTTATCATAGGAGACCTGAAACACTGTTTCCTGCTTGAGAAAAACTGTTAGTGATTTGATGAGGCTTTTCCTAACTTTTGACTGTTCTACGGTGCGTCTTTGTCCTTACTAAGAAAAGAAAATCAGATCTGTTTTGATGACATTTTTGCTGTCTTTGAATTGCAACAGTGGCTGAAAATTCACCTAGCTTAGGTTTAGGCTTATCAGCGATGCCTGTTGGAAGAGGGACTCTTTATGTTCCCCAGACTAATAAGCTGAGATTTGTAACAGTTCAGACAACAGGGTTGTCTGTTCCTCGTGAGATTAATCACATTAGTCTTGATCTCTATTCTTCATCAAATACAGATCATGTACTTCAGAACTGTTTCTTACTCTTTCTCCCAATCATATTTATACATGCTTTCTTTCCTCATATATAATGACTTGGCTTTGCGAGTGAAGATTTGGGAAGGGCTTTACCCATACTTATTACAAGCATGATGGCTAAGTGCATGTGGGATAGCCAAATCTGGTTGAGAAAAGGCAATCAGGAAGTTTCCAACCAGGACTGTCAACTCCTGGGTCAACCTCAAGCGACCCATGCCCTGAACCGCCCGCATGCAAGGTTGGATCTGCAGCTTCCCTTGCACCTTGTTACCTGCGGTTTCAATCCTCACCTGTCCATACAGACAAGTGACAGTGAGCCCTGCCAGCCTGCACAGTGGGTTTGTTAGGTGAGGGCAGCATGTGCAGAACTGGCCCCAGTCTTTACACCTGAGGTTTATCTGCCAGGGCCTAGGAAGCTAGGACAGTGACAGCAAAGTCCTCAGATCGTAGGTTTTGCAAGAGTGCATTTCACTATAAATAAACAGCTAAGCAGAGATAATCGGTGTTTGACAGAACCTAGAGATTTAGTAGAGGTAAATGACTTTACAGTAATTTTTTTTACATGGTCTCTCACGATTTTCTCTCTATTCCCTAGATAGCCTGTGCAGAAAGTATGAA
Organism: Agapornis roseicollis; assembly: GCA_002631895.1. NCBI lineage: Eukaryota > Metazoa > Chordata > Aves > Psittaciformes > Psittacidae > Agapornis > Agapornis roseicollis. The sequence continues at coordinate 6,686 of NDXB01016832.1, forward strand.
TGACATTTAGAATGCTCTTTAATGGTTCTCAGAGAAATCATTTGAATATATGTAAACCACATTTGAATAATCATGATTCTTCTTGGTAGTTTCTTTTCTGTATTTATTTTATGTATTTTTGAGTATACTTTCAATTCAAAGCAAGAATTTTTGGTACTACATGAATTCAATTGATACATTTATTTTCTTTTTATAATGGTTAAAATTATTGGTAGTCTAAAATTCAAAATGGACTTGGGAAAGAGGATAGTCTCTGGAAGCAGATTTTACTGATATACTGCTTTTCAAATATATCTTCCACCTTTAAAATAAAATACAAAAGTATTTTGTTAGGTATTTCCTACATAAAATGTAAATCTAAATAATATAATAGGCACTTACTGAGGAAGTTTTTAAATGTGTGTGGTAGTGGTAGGATCAAAATGAGAAGTATTCTAAGCACTGTATAATTATTTCTTCCTCCTTCTGAGACTAATGTACTTTCAGAAACACATCACTGAAGTTCTTCTCCCTGTCTATGAAACATCCAACAACCAAGCTTCAAGGAGAAATGGGATTTTAATGGAAACTCCCATCAAATGACATCTAAATACAGTATTTCTTTCTTTCATTTTAATATGTTCTTACTCTGTCTATAATTGCACCATTCAGTCCTCTGGTTTCACTGTGAAAACTGAAAAGCTGTAATGTGCAAGATTCTTGGTGATAAAGTAATTTAGAGGAGGAAATTCAAAGACCTACAAGATCAAAGTGATAGTGGTCAAAGCAGGTGAAACCTGCATTTGTAGCCTAGCTAAGCCTCCTGCATTGGAAAATCTGATTTTGTTGGTTTTGTGAATGCAATTTCTCCTGCCAATGAATAATTACAGTGTCTTGTCAAAGGGGGAGCATTATAATATTTTGTTTTTCCATTCATTTAGTACCATTACTTAAAACATTAATTTGCATATGATAATACTAGAAAAATAGTGTGATGACTTTTTGTTGCCCTTCATATTACTGAAAAGTTCATTTAGACTTTTGAGTCAAAAATATGCCATGAAACCTTTTAAATAAATTGGTTAAAAATTGCTCTGCATTGATTATTCAACCTTACTTACCCGAGACGTGATTATATGAAATAGGGTAATCTGCTCCCTGGCTGCAACTTACCTAATAAAAGTACCTAATAGGAGTTGCCATGGTAATCAGTGTTAGAAAAGTGCTTTTTCAGACAGAGTTCAGAAAGTAGAGGACTCATACTCTTGTGATTTTTCTGGAGCAGAGGTCTGCTTCCAATGATTTTAGAAGCTTGTCAGAAAAAACAGTGTGATTCTTAAAGGTTTCACGTTTAACACGTTCTGTCCAGAAATACTTCTTAATGTCATGTTAATTACTCTTGCCCCTGTTTTAAACTACTTTTCCAGTTGCAGTTATCCTGAGTTGCAATACTTTGCTTGGCATAGAGGAACTAAAAAAAGACGTTGGACTAATTCAATAGATTATGAAGACACTTGAAATCAGGTCAGTGCAATTCTTACTCCCCTGATTGGAATGAGGAACATTGGATTGAGGAATTTCAGCTTTTTGCTTTCACAGAATCAAAGAGTTATAGAATGGGTTGGATTGGAAGGGACCTTAAAGATATCTGGCTCCAACCTCCCTGCCACAGACAGGGATACCTTCCACAGACCAGGTTTCCCAAAGCCCCATCAAACACAAATGCAGGATCTACAGAAAACATCTATCTGGGTGGAACTTTAGATACAAATATTTTCATCTGCTTTAAAGTTCAGATTGTAAATAGTAAGGACAGCAATATCTGTGTCTCACTTAATGTGAGACATCTCTACTTGCTGGGTGTCCCTAGTGACAATATCTCTCCTGAAGAAATTGTATCTCTATTATTGTTAAATCTAACCTACGTTAAATATGGTAATATGTAGAATAGGTAAAATATAGACGGAACTGAACTATATTTCATCAACAGAAAAGATTTGCTGTGGAAATGTAAATGTTAGGCAAGAACTTAGGACGTCTTCTTTAGAAGAGAAAAATGAAGTTTAGGAAACACCACCTTTAAGATTACCACACCATTCAATTGAAAGCATATGTGTAATTCTGTTTGGATAGATACTCTTCAATGAGTTCATTAAATGTAAGGAAAAAGATGATGATTTTCAATTAGAGAGAGGCTACGGTCCTTTGTGGACAAATGAACTGTGGCAGAGCGCACACTGTAGAGTTTTTATGAACATAGGACAGGAATAATTTCTGGAAGAAAATTAAAAAAGCCACAAATGGAAACAGTCACATAGAAAACAATGAACAAAGCAGCCAGATGAAACATTTTTAGGTATCACGACGCCATATTAAATTCTTTCGAGACTCAGGGTCTGCAGAAAGATATAACACTGGAGAGCTGTTATCCACTACTTTTAAAGGTAAGGAATGAGCTTTCAATGTTCTAAACATGGTTTGGTTTGGTTTTTTTTTTTTTAATCTACAGAATCACATAAACTTAATAATTATATTCACAAGAATAGAGAAGTATTTACAATAATTGCTTAAATGACCAACGCTTATGCACTGTATAATGCATATAATAATATTTCAAATTCTTTTGTGAAAATGCTTCGGTGGAAAACAAGAGACAATTGCCAATAATCAATTTTACATCGGGAAAAAGACATGAGTATGCTAATGAACGTGCAGTGTTGTTTATCTTTTAATCTTTCTCTTAAAAAAATAAATAGCTCTGCTTCCTGATGTGCTTCAGAAATACTTCAATTTAGATATCAAATCTCACAGCACACACAGCAATAATAAAGAGTGAATAGGAAAGGGAACAATTTATCAAAAACTCATTGGCTGAAATTTGTTTGCCTACATGATCCAAGCAAATATTAATAAAATTCAAAATCTGTTCACATCTGGTCTTGGGCAGAAAGTTGGACCAAATTCATCAGAGTGTGTTTGTAAGTAGTAATTTGCCTAACTAATTAAAATCCATTAAAGTACTGGTCACAAAGCAATGTTCTATTAGAATTAAATAGAAAATAATAATCTAAAACATAAATTGTGAACATCTCTTCTACCAATGAACTTGAATGTTATTTAAGATCAAAGAATTAACACTGTTCTTTGATTTGTAGGATCTCTTTAAGTGAAGAAGTGATAAATATTTCCTTTATAATTAACACAGAAGAGATATTAGGAGGAAAGAACCCAACATTCCAGGCCAGATTCCACTGAAATAGCAAGAACTAAATTTCCTTAGATCAAAATTTTTTGAAGAGTAACTCAATTTTGCAGTCTGCTAAGAGTAAACATGCTATCATTTTTGTCTTCAAAATTAATGCTGAGGTTATATTAGAACGCTCTCTAAAGCAATCTGCATAACCTAGAAAATAAATTCAAGCCACTATGTAGTTGAAAGAACTTTTACTTCACCCTTTATGCGTAAACCAGCTAAGAAATATTTGACTTGTACTTCTGCCAGGCATTAGTACTTAAGCGTTGACCTTACCTACTTGGTACACATCTGAAAGTGCCATGCTTTTAAAATGTCAAAAAATTTAAATCTCTTCTAAAAAGAAAAGTCTGTATGATAGAAATTTAAAATAGGCTAAAGCTCACAGCATTTACAGTCATGTTAATCATGAATAAAATGAATAAAAATATACTTTAAAATAAACCATATTCAAAAAAGCTTACATTACAGTGCATATTTGTGTGCCATTAAATAAATATCCAGGGTATAGTTCTTGGATAGGGGTTGAGTGGAAGGTTGTGCATTATAAGCCAGATTTGATTCTCACCAGTGGGAAGGAAAAAAATATTTCTCCCTGTTGTGTGTGTGTGATTCTATGGATTTCAGCCCACATCAAGTCCCTAGCTAGTGTTTGCTGCTGCAAAACTCACATTATCAGGAGTATTTCTCTTGATTAAGGAACGATTCAAGTAAATTTTCCCCACTATTGTAATTAGTAAATGTGTCACTTGCTGCAAGGATATCCCAATAGTAACATTACACAGCTCTCTGATTAGGCTCATACATAGCACATAGCAGGGAAACCACAGACTATGTTGATGAATGTATGTGATTTAAAAATTGTAACTATGACTTAGGATACTTAAGCATTTAAGGCTTTATAAAGCCTTCAAGTCAATTTGCCTTGAAATGTCAAGGAGAAGGAAAGGTCTGCTATATTTGTAAACACATGCAACCAAAGATATAGGATAATCTTCTTCCACAAGAACTTAAGCAGGCAATGCAGAGCGAAGTAACAGCACTGGTGGGTAACCAAAACTCATTAAGCTGGTAAGGTGATGTGAGTGAAGAAGGCATGAACAAAGTGTCATGCATACTGAAATACTGTAGATTTTCAGCAGAAGGAAACTGTTTGAGAAGATCCTAATACAGTTTTTGCAATAAAGTTCTGCCTGCCTGCTTTAAACACACTGTCGTGGTTTAAACCCAGCCACACAGCTCTTTCACTCACTCACACACACACAACGCACACACACACACACCCCCTGCAATTTGCAACCACTGTATGTCAATTACCAAGTTGTTGCCAGAGCCTAGATTTAGGCTGGGATAAGTGAGATAATATCTTTTTCATTAGTGTACTTTAAGTCTAAGGAAGACTTGGTATAAGTGCATTTAGAGGTATAGTTGTTCATAAGACACGACAGTATAGCCAGTAAATATTAACTTAATTAAGCAAAGAAACAGGAGCAAAACCAGTAAATAAGGGAAATTTCTCTCTATATATTTTTAGACGTGTCCACCCTCCCACCCATGTGTTTCTAAAGAGTATCTAATATTTCAAGTGAGAACAATAATACTTATCAAATACAGAAGTTAGCTTCACTTCTGTTTCCTTTCGTTACCTCCACTTACAGACTTTATAACCCAGTCACATCCAGATATCTCAGTTTTGCAATCTGCCCAAAATACAAAACTTTCTGGTGCACCTGTTCTCCCATGTATTATGCACTATAAATTGTCTTTCTTCTCTATTGCTTATTTTATTTTGGAAGCTTACCCACTGCTCAAAAGTTGATTCTACAAAGTTATAGCAATGAAAGAAATATTGAATAAAGGCTGTACTACAATTGTAAACATTTTAAATGCATATTTCATCTAACATAAAATGCACAGTTCTTACTGCGTTTGGTTGCTGCACAGATTGTGAGACTCATGTTCTTTCCGAGTATAACATCAATAAGCCATTTTCTCCAGCAGCTGCTCACAAGTTTGGTTTGTTGTGACTATTAACTATAAAAAAGCTACTTCACTATTGTATCTCACTGATAAAAAGACTCAAAGTATCTTAATTTTCTTGCAATTGGGCATTTTATGGTTAAGTGTATTTATATTAATGTTATTTGCTAGTGTCTAATATCTATAATTCAAGCAAGCCTTGAAAACATTTTATATTGTTTTTCCTATTTAGCTTTAATTCCTCTAATGGCTCAGCTTAGTTTCAGAGGGTTTTTTATAAAAACGATAAGGGAAATATTTTTTCCATGGTGACATTTTACCAGATTCATAAATATATGTGTATCTATCTATGTGTGAATGTACATATATTTATATTTATATACACATATATACATATGTAGATACAGGTGTTCAATTCAGTACTTATTTGAAAAGTAAATCTTTTCTTCTGTGAAAGTGACACAACTGGGGAACACCCACACAGCAAAATCATTGATAGGTTTGACTGCAAGGGCATGTCAAACCTGAGATGGTTTGCAAAAATTGAATGTGAGCCTCTCGTACAAGGGAAATAGCCTGAAAATCAAGAATTTTGTTGCTGCTCAGTTGTTCTCAGTTGTGCAGGGAATGTTACTGTAAAGCTCTGAGAAGCACCTTGGAGTTTATTTAGTTCTGCCAAGCTGGATTGCTTCAAACATAGTGTGACGCAAACATTCCTTATGTGTAAGAAATTTTAGCTAAAACCCCAGTATCGTTGTTCAGGGTGCGTAATAGTGGAAGATAGTGACTCTTAGGTATCACACTTCCCATGCTGTTTGTTTCAACCATATCCCTGTTGAAAGCTTTGCTTGCTGAACGTTTGTTGTTTTGCCTCTGGAAGTACTCTAACCAATCCAAAATGCTGAAATACTGTTTTCCCAGACAAAATGTTTCCATTGGCCAGAACTTTTAAAGCACACTCTCTGTGACAACTTTAACTCCAAATTAATTCAAATTGTTCCCCTTTGCTTCCTTATCTTTGTAGTGCACAAGTGTATAAACCCTAATAATATTTTTCCTGTTTTCCCCAAGCCCACCAATCAAAGCAGCGCTTAGGATATAGCATACTTTCATGGAATAAAACAGAAGAAAATGTTAAACTCTCAAACAGTCCCTATATTATTACTACTATATTATTATTAGTAGTACCATCCTATAGTATCCCTGTATTAGTATCTCTATATTATTAGTAGTACACTACTAAGTAGTTCTTTATGCCAACTCTAAAACCACAGAGTTCACTTTTCAGTGTGACACAACCAAGATGGTAATCACAGGCAGCAAAAAGCAAAAAATGCCCTGCTGATAGATAAGTTTTCTTCTATATTCCTAGGTTCCATTTTCATCAGTCACTTTATGGGAAGTGTACAGGCAAGTAGATGTATTAGGTACACTAATAAACTAATAAAACTAGTCACAAACTGAAGTCGTGCTTTGAATGCTATGATTTTAAAAAAGCCACTTTGTCTACAAGTTTGTTGAGAAATTGACTTTATAACAATGCATTGGGAAACTGGATCAACTGAAATATAAACAAATTTACATTTGTGAATGTCTGAAGTCAGACACTTCCACTTTATGGAGGTGTCAGTGAGTTGTCATCAGCTCATTGCTGAGAAGTTCCTGAACCAGGAGTTACTTCAATGATCAAAAGCCATTTTAGAATCTTTTCAGTTAATAGGATTATTCTGCTTATAAACTACTACAGTACTTTAAATATGTATTTTAATTATCACAACTCATATATATAAATTTTCTGACTTTAAAAAACACCCTCTGCCCCCATACTTCAAATGAAGTTTTATAGATCAGAACAGATGGTGGTTTAGAGTGAAGCTATACGAAACTACTATGAAGGTATAGTTACCAGGATACTGTGTGCTGACAGATGTTAGCAAAAGCTTATGAGTTTGATGGGATTTATTTTCTTTATTGTAGCTTTGTATTGCACTGCATGGAGTTTGAAGCAACATAATCCCATTTTCCTTCAGAAAGTTCCAGTTTGGGTGTTGCACTTTTGCTTCATAGAGATTCTTGTATGTTCCTAAGTTTCAACCACTCTATCATTTAAATTTGTCTTTTCTTTCAAGCATTTGAATGCAGAAATAAAATCTAATAATATATACCTCTATTTTCACTCCTACAGGAAATAAAGAATATGTCTAAAGGCAACAGCCAGAAAGACTCCAAAGATGAGAAAAGTGGGAGGGGATGGAAATCTGTACCATGCTAAACAGACTTGGAATCTGTTAGAGCATATGGAAAAGTGAATCCTTGACTAACAAATTATACTGAAAATGAACCTGTGAACCAGAGCAATTTAAATCTAAGCAGTGTTAACTGCAGTGCTCCAACTGACCTTATCCTGATATAAGACAGGAGATTTTAAGTGTTTTCCACAACTTAGTTAAACTTAACCCAAAAATTCACAGGAAGATGCTACATTTATTCCAGGTTTGGGTTTTTTTCCCCATATCTAATTATGCCTGGTCAACAGCCAGCTATTATCTCAAACTAGACTAAACTGGGAACTCTATCCAGAAAATTCTGAAAAATGCAAGCAAGTTAGTTTTAAGAATGGATTATACTGGTGATTTTGGGATGTTGGTTTGTTTTGGTTTGTTTTTCTCAATGCGGTTTTGTATTTTCCGTTCTAACCTAGGATCACTCTGACCTAGATGCCCAAACAACATTACCAGGTGAGACTCTCTTGAAGGATTTTCTCAGGCCAGGAAGTGGACTAAATCTCAGGCAGTGTATTCTCTGCTGTTTTCAGCTCAGTTAAACTCTGGGAATTGCAGATTGCAGCTGAAAGAACACCTACTTTACAGAGAAAGGTTTCAATCTATGAAGTGGGAAAGGATTTCCTGATTGTAAGATTTGCCCTGAGAAAGTGAAGATGAGTTTCTAAGGAAAGCAAAACAAAGAAGCTTTCTCAGAATCAGCAGGATCATGGACTGTAAATGTGAAACAGATTGAAGATGGTCTATATAGGCATGATAGAATTTGATGAAGAGGAATTTCAGGAAATTTTGTGGGACTGAAAATAACAACTATTTATATTTATGAGTAAAGTGACCAAGAGTGGAAAGGAAGTCAATTTTTATTATATAAAAAATAGTCTTACAAAGAAAGAAACAACAATATTCACGAAAACTGTGTATGGAGTGGAGGGATAGGAGGCAATATTATGAAAGAAAATGAGGGATATTTTTTAAAGAACCTCCAATAGGAGAACTGAGAATGGACTGCTTTAAATATTTTCATTCGAAGTAACTTGTCATCTCTGTGGATAGTCAGAGTCACATGGTACATCTGCTGTGATTTTAAATGATGTTGTGTCTATAAAAGGCAAAACTTGAATACAAACACAGTTTTAGGACCGAACACTAGACTAGTAAAATTGTATTTTGCTCCTGTATCAGTTGTAAGCTGACAGTGACCAGCTGAATGGTATTATTGATATTGCTAGTCATAACTTGTAAGCTTAGAAACAAATTTGTGCATGTATCTTTCCTGAGGAGGACTGCTTTTTTGTTTTTGGCAAAGAATCAAAGAAGGACTGCAACATTAATTGTGAACTGAAGTTTGAAACAAAACTTGAGCAGTCTAAGTCAGTGTGAAGTAAGTATTTTCTTCCAGAATTATTGCACAGCCTACAAGAACCATAACTCTGTCTACAGCACAAATTTTCAATTGCATTTTTCATGAGCATCTTGCAGAAATGCATCTTTGCTGGTATGTTTAATGGACAGATTGTGATTCCGTCAGTGTTCTTGCTAAAAGCTCATTAAATGCCAGTAAATATGAGGGAAAGGAAAGAAAGCGAAAAGATTAAAGAGGCAATGATGATCCAATAGAGGAAAGACATATTTTCATTCACCATGTAAACAGAACTGCAATTGCTATTTCAGCACTTATGTATCAATGGCAAATAACTGGTCTGCAAGGAGAGCATTTTTATATATGTATACTGTAACTTTGTGGGCATGCAGGCAGTGGGTAACATGCAGCAAGTATTAAATGGATAAATATGCATAAAGATTGTATTTGGATGGGCAAGACACTGAAGCCTGGCAGAGGGGATCTTGGTGACACAACACAGGAAGCTCTGTGCATCTTGTTGGATTAAAGACTAGATTTGTGTCTTAGCCAATATAATGTCATGTTGAGTTATGTAAATCCCATCACAGAAATGCAAACACAATGCAGCAGCAGCAACATTCTTTGGCACAGGCTCTTCAGCTATTTTCCTGAAACCAATCTGATGTCTTACTACAGATCGTTTTTCCCTTGTGGCACAACCACACTGTTAGTTGAATTCAGTTCTTTGTTGCTAAATTATTATGATATAAACCCCACAGTTCAGTAACTGCAATGACTATTTTTCTGAAGTACATTTCCTTAGGACAACTATGAAGTTGATATCATAGTAAATAATAGAAAGGATATTATGCAGCTGCGGAGGCAAATAACATTCATCTAACAAATATTTAATGTTTAAAGCAAAACTTCTAACTGATACTTGGATATAAGCATTCATATAATCAGACAGATTTTCTAATGTGACTTGCAGAGACTGAAAATACTGAAGACTAGCAATAACCAGCCACAGTATTGACATTCATCCTCTCATTTGCTGAGAGGAGCGGCTTGAGAGAGGACTCTCTGATCACCGGCGCGGAGCGGAGCAGAG
>NDXB01016833.1:0-32884 GCA_002631895.1 Agapornis roseicollis
TTAGTTACTAAACTGTTCTTATCTCAACCTGTGGGAGTTGCATTCTTTTGATTCTCCCCCACCATCTCTCAGGAAGCAGGGGAGGGCAAGAAAGGGGGGTTGAGTGAGTGAATGAGCTGCATGGTTGGTTGGGTTTAAACCACGACAGCATGGCAAATCTAGGGTACACTCTTTGCCAGAGATTATAATACAGATCAAAGCAGCTTCAGTGACAGCATTTAAACTCACAATTTATAAATAAGGTTCTTATTTCCCTGAAAATAAAGCAATACCCATCAGAACCATTTTAACTCATGTTAAATACAGTACGAATAGGTTTTGTTATTAGAATAGAAATGCAGTCCACACACTGCAGAATCACAGTCATTTGAAAAAGACAGCAATTATGAACACTGAAGATACTTCTTTTTTCCTCCTTTTTAAAATAACCACCAAAAAGCCCTGTTTATTTAGGAACATACTTTTTAATCTGAATGAAAGAGGGTGCCAAAGAGTTATACAAGCTTCCTAAATTCATTTGGCTGACTAATGTTCCTATTCCTGCATGCTTCAAAGCAGTAAAAGAAAAACAAATCTCAGGAAGAGCTGACATTTAGATCTATATCAGTTTAAAGACATAATGCACAATATTGTCTGCTTGCCATTTAATGCAAAAGACAAATTTTGCTGAGTTTACTTAATAATGAGCAAATGGAGGCTGGAAATTAGAGGGCTGGAACTTACGATTCTTTACAATAAACCATTAGTATGTTTAAATTTCAACTTCCCTAAATTTCTAAGCACTTGACTTTTCATTTAATGAATTGTTTTGCATATATGCAGCATATTATTAATTTAAATGCATCATGCCTGACTCTTTACTGCCTTACTTCAGTCCATTACTTCAGATAGACCACAAAAGTCAGCGTCTTGGTATCCTACTCCCATTTTGTACACAATTATGAAATCTGCATAAACAGGACTTTTTTTGATCAACATGAAATGGAGAAAGAAACTTCCTTACACACTTCAAATTCTCCACATTAACAGACACTGTTAAAAACAAACACACTTTAACATAATGAACCTTGCACATCAGTGTATTACTCCACAATTTCAGTCTGTGCCTTGACATAAGTAAGTTCATTCTTCTGTCCAGGAGCAACACTTATAAAAAGTTGCATGATTTGCACAAAGTTCATTTTCCCTTCTAAACAGAAACAGATTGTCAGAACATGCACAATTTAGTTTTAGTCTGACTTATATTGCCAAAATAATTTTCTTCTAAAAGTAATTAGAGGCCACGTGTTACTAGACAGACCGAAAAATCCATCTAGCAATGATATACCATACTGCAAACATAAACGGAAAACATAATTAGTTTGCTGCTACCAAGCAAGCACAAGGTAGCAAGGAAAAATCTGCATTTTTTCCTCATACTTCCAAATTAATATAAAATGCATATACATATCACATAGCATCATAAAACTCATTTCAAAGACATAATTGAGCACTATTAAGGAGAAATTAACTCTACCTGTCACTGAATTCTGAGTTACACATAAAGAACAAAAATGCACAGAGAAAAACCTACAGATCCACTTGACAAGAATGGTTTTAAGATTATCCTGTATATGATGCAGATAAGCCTTTATTTCCAAGAAGGTTCTATTGTGCTATCCTTTGCCTTACTTCTTTGACGATAAAGCACGGTGTGAATTCACTCGCAGATTATGTTGCAGAAAGGAAATATGCACACCCGTGACACATATTTCTGTGCATGGCATTTTCATGTGCATTTCAGGCTGAAACTGGACATTCTGGTAAGTCAGTTGTGCCATGGCTTACACACCACACTTAGAAACTTCACTGCATGTAAGTTTGTGCAAACATATGCCTGCATCCACTTAGAGAATACCAGATATATACAGCTGGTTTTGCATGGTGTGTGCTCCCCTGTATGTATGTGGGCACAGCTTTAATGGGGTGAGACATCTGGATTCCTTCTCAACTTCTGCAGTTGCAAGGTAAAAATTAAAAACATGTAATGTACTTGGGAGGAAAGATACCGGAAGGCTATCAGCACAAGTCATCCTGCCTACATCAAGTAGAGAGATGCCAGCCAAAGCAAGTGTAGAATGTAGGCCCTATCATATTATAAATAGATTGCATACACTTAACATATCTCCAAAGCTCTATATAGGGTGCTTCTAAAAACTTCTTATGGTACACCTAAAGAGGAAAAGGTTGAGCTAACTGGACTAAACTTATCCTTGGCCTTAACTGTCACTGAACTGATGTCCTTGGAGCTGATGACAGAAGAACAAATGAAAGGCAGAAGACCAGCTGAGTAAGACACTGGATGAGGGTTTATTGTAACTGAGACTGTTAACATGATTGCACTGAAGCCAGGCTCAGTCATGTAGGACTGGCCAAACTACACAGATAGGACTGGCAGACCCACATTTTCAGAGTGATTTGCAGATGCCTAAATATTTCTGAATGCAGGTTCAGAGGCTGGCATGATTTGCAATCTGTGAATTTGGATCTGTGGCCTGAAATAAAATCCCTCCACACATTCCTAGTTCATGTGTCAGCCACACTCAAGATTAAACAAATAAACCTTCAACAGAACAGTATCAACAAGGCAGATCAGACAGATAGGCCCTTCCTGGAGACCTAAGTTCCTATCCAAGAAAAGATGTGAACTGTGCCTTTCTCACTCCAGTGAGTATGCTAAGGTGAATTCTTTTGGGTTAGCCTTTTTCTCTGGATTGAAACAAGGCTGTTCACAAACCCAGAGGTAATCTTTGCAGACCATACACTCATCCGTTTGCGACAGCCCAGTCTAAACAAGGCTTTGCTGAACATCAGTCTGAGCAGAAGGGTGCAGCCCACCTCTGCTCTGAGTCCAAGGCTGTCAGCACACACCCCTCTGATTTCCCAGCTCTGCTGCCGAAAGCTGGAGAGAAGCTAGTGAAGGTGCACAAGTGAGATACCTAGCCTGACTCCTAGTAATTCTTCACTGAGACACTAAGAAATACCATTTGAATGGCAACTATACAGGCGCCAAATGGGAGAAGTAGCTCTTGAGGCTAATATGATCTTGAGGATCATTCCTGAACCTGATCTTCTCTATCCAGTATGTTTTGAAGTGAAAATGAAGAAAAAGAATAATACCCAAATACTACAGTTACTGCATGCTTACAAGTGCTTTTTCACAGCAGTGAAGGTCTGGGGCTAGAAGGTACCTGAAAGGCAGACTTGCTTGAGATATCCTTCCAGGAGCACTGATGACTGTCAACCAGTGGTCAGCTAATGGCCTTGCCAGGGGAAAGCTGCACTCAAACCCCCAAGCCTGCACCAACTGGTCTCACTTCTAGTGTCACTTCAAGTGCTCATGAACAGCTGGAAGCTCAGGACTGACTTATTTACCCACTTTCTGCAGAACAGTGTGTTCCAAACCATGGCATGGCTGCAAAGCAGAGAGCTCCACAAGGGCCTCCTTGAGGCAATACCTGCAGATACCACTTAGATCTGATGCTATTTTCACCACGCACTCTTACTTAGGTGTGCTCCAAGCAGCCACGAAAATACAAAAATACGTATAAAGTAGAAAATTCCTAATTGGATTTAAAATGGTTATCACATCCATCTACCTTGTATAATTTAAAACAAGAAGCAGCAACCAATCATTCACCTGGTGGCTATCAGATAACAATAGGAAATTAGACTACAATTTACTGCCTACATTACTATGACCCCAAGTGTTCATTAATCTGAACTTCTAAATTGGCTTTTATTTAGACATACAGTAGAAATAATGTGTCCATTACTGTATCTACTTTCATAGACAGATATATGCATGGTACCAGCTTTAATCAAACAAAAAAAAATATTTTTGTTTTTTATGTTTAATTGTTAACACATTTTCATTCTCATACTAATAAATGTCTGATACCATTTACATTTGCCAATAATTAAAACCATCCAGCAACAAAACTGCTATTTTACATGCTCCCCACTGTCAGTTACTTCAGCATCAGTAATATTTACAAACACCTTTTCTGCAGGTTTACATATGACTCAGTACGTAATGCAAACATTGGCCAACCCACAAGAATAAAGAGGAGCACTACCCCTCTCCACCCACCTTGCATTTGTCCATTTCCCTTTTCCACAAGAGCACAGGGAAAAAGAATAACAACAAACAAACCCAAGTGGATTTGGACACTGCAAATCCAGTTAAAAGGCTGGCTAGCCTCAGGTTTGGGCAAACCAAAGACCAGGGTGCCAGCAAATGCTTTCGTTTTCATCTGTCAGCTCCCACACCACTCAAATGGAATTGCGTAGGGAGATTTTTCCTGCCTTGCTTCAAATAAATGGGTGTTGTGTTTACATACTGCATACTGAGCATTGCCCACCCGAAGCCAAGGGCTGCATCTTGCCAACTCTTAACTTTCATACAATATGGCGATAACATGAGCCAGCATACCATTAAGTCACATAACAAAACTTGGAGAATGGCACTGCCAGCTTGCAGAACTGCACCTGAACAACTGACATGCAGTGCACAAAGGGAGAAACTACATTTCAGTGTGATGGCAGAACTGGGTCAAAAGCAGACTGGGTTAGCTGCCTCATTTTAAACTACACAGCCAAGTGCTGCTGCATAGTTCATGGAAATACAGACCTACAGGAGCACAATACAAGCACACCAAGAAAATAAAATAAAAATAAAAAGATCATAAACAAGCCTTACAAAACACTCCCCCCACCCTTAATTCTTCCAGGTCACCTTCTGCTTATTCTCCATATGACACCTTATTCCAGGATGTTCTTTCCAGCTGCAGTACTCACGAACTGGCCTCCCCTCCCCTAAGCAGGGTCAAAACCAGGGGAAAGAAGAAAAGAGACCTTAGTCCACTTCTCAATGTGAACAGCACATCCTTCTGGCTCCGACAAGTTCTCTTTTTCTCTCTGATGAGTAGCAGATCTATACCTACTGTGAGCTCCAAACGTCTTACAGCAGCTAGTGTTCATTTTTTCGCAAAATGAGCAAAAAAGATGGGAGATCAGAGCTCACTATTTCCCCTATAACAATGACTGCAAGCTCGCACAAAGGTATCAGATACCTGCTTTGCTTTTCTGATTTAGCCTGCTGATATGAGAACTGGAGCAGGCAACTTGTGTACTAATTCTTTTTTGAGGTACTATTCCATAGTTATTTCTACAGTTTCCCACTTCACTGACACAAACATACCACAGATAGGACAACTTAAGAAGGTCATTTAACTACCATTAATAATGCACATGTTCAGAGGTAAAAAAGCCAAGCTGAGATCTAAGACACTTCTAATACCGAGGTTTCTAAGAGGTGGTGCATCTAATCCACTGCTGAACCAAGTATTTGCGATACCTTACCATTAGCAGCCTTCTGAGCTAGCCCCATGGGTGACTCCTCCTTGTAGCATATTTCTTAGTAACTTAATCCTATTTAGACTGCCTTCAAATCATACAAAGAACAAGCAAATCATAAATCTACCATGGTTTTGCAAGATTGTATCACACTAGCACCACTCATTCTGTTTCATTCAAAATACCACATCAGTGATATTTTACTTGTAAAATACTAGCATGCATGCAAATGAGCATAAACTCACTTCTGATAATAGTTTTAATTACTAAGTATATAAGCCTGCAAACCCTCTCATACAAGTAATCCTTCAATAAGATTAATTCATGGAAATAGTCCCATTGAAGACGGATTTGTACGATTGGATCCCAAATGCTTAATCAGATTTTTAAAGGCATTATTACTTTAAAAAAATATAAAAAATCCAGGAGGTATTAGTACGTTCAAAACAAGGGGTTATATATTTATCAAACTGTTTCGTTTCAGAAACCATCCTTCTGGGGCTGACACTGCTGGGAAACATGCTTCTGCAGTTCCTGTGGTTTCTCAGGTTAAGGCTGATTTAAATAAACTGACCAACCTGGAGTCTGGCGTTCAGGGTGACTTGTCTTTCAGCACTTTCATTGCATTACTCCCTCAGCTGCACTAGTTATATATTATCCCTGTGTAACATTACCACAAACATGAAAATCCCTGATTTATTTTAAATACTACCCAGGTACTACTAAGTGGTTCTCACTTTCTGTACTATTGCAGAATATTTTATTATAACAAATGGAAACTTCTTTCCTGGCTTCCCAATCCCAGTTATCAGTCTAGACAAGGCAAAAGTCGTCACAGGAGAGCATACAGGTTAAAACGTGCTTTTAATGTGCTGAGTGTCTTCCTTCATGTATCCACTTCACTTGCTCCCTCTTTGCACAAGGGTCTTTGGGGCTTTAGTGGAAAGTCCTTCTTGAAGTATCTCTTGCTCTGATCCCCTCAGAATGATTAATTGTCTGGTATCACATTTGTTTGCTAATCCTTAAAATATAGGAAACAATCCTTTGGGCAGCTAGGAGTCTTGTCACTGCCTCCAGAAAGCAGGAAGCGTTAACTGCTTGAAGGCTGACAGATGCTTCACCACCATGACAAGAAGCTGTTCCACAGGCTACAGCTCATGAGCCCCTGAGTCAAGCCATATGGTCCCGAATGCCAAGACTGCCTGTCTTTACCAGTTAACAGTGAAAGAAAGATTGCTCCTACTTTGTTCTGAATTTGCAAAAGTACTCTGTTGGCTTTAGAAGTTTACAAAACATGTGAAATAAAACGCTTGACTGCTTGCACTCGTATATCCTCATTTGTCTGCTGAACAGTTTTGTCTTCTCTGGGGAGTAAGCCTTATATATATGCTTCCATAGGGCTAGGCTAACATCCTGTGATTTTACTGCTGTCCACTCCAGTATTAAATAAATGCATATACCTAAGCACACATAAATATGTCTTTTACACTTTAAGAGACCATTCCAATCTAACAATGTACTCAGACCAAGTTTGTATATAAGATCTGAAACAACAGCTCTGCAGTGTAAGGCATCTTTAGTCATCTAAAGTGAGTAAGTAACAACAATGGATGTTAGAATTTGTAGCTGATCATTTAACTGTACCTCAGCATCACAAAAATTAAGTCTCCAAGTTACAACTTCTTAACCATGGTATATTCTCCAGTGCTTGGGCCAGCTGAAATTTGGATATTTCAGAAAGCAAATATTTATAATTCCTGTCACATATTGGAAAACTGTTTAACTGCCCCAAAGATTTCAGTAAGGTCTTCTCCATTTAAAAAACTGATATATATATTTTGTGATTTTTCCAATGACTGTATGCTGAAGTGCCTACAGGCTGCAGGCGTGCAGGGGAGCCTGCAACTGCCAAGAAATAGATAAAAGCAGATAGTACCTCGCTCCTAACCAAGAAGTGGATGTGAAGGCAAAACCCCCAGCACAGCACCCGCTGCACTGCTCACTCTCAGAGCTCAGTTTGGCACCAAGTCCCGAGGTCAGCTAGGATGGAGGGTGGCGGCAGCTCGCAAAGTCAAGCCTTCAACTTCTTGGAGTTTCCCTGAGCTGTGTATTGTTACAAGGTGACTTTTCCACTCACGTCTGTCCCCATCCATCCTTCCAAGAAAACAATGCACAACTCAACCACTGTTCTGTATTTCTACAGAACTTGGAGAAATAGCGGCAGGGACGGCCGCCACGGTGCAGAGCGGCTCTTGGCAGCGGGTGCGGGAGGGCGCGGGGCGGGATGTGGAGCTGCCCGCCACACCAGCTCGGCTCCGCAAGACAGAGCGGTGCGGATGGAGCCTCGCGCACGGCAGCAGCCGCGCCACCGGCGCCTCCGATTATTGCCCGTTTTCGCGCTCAGCTTGTCAGTGTAACACAGGCCACTGATTTATTAAGGCAATTTTTCCAAGTGCCTTCTCAGATCTCCCACGGCCGATCAGCCCGCTTGCTGCAACTTTTCTACGGGCGACGACAACAAGACGGGCGGTATTTTTTCTTCTCCTCCCATCCCGCTCTCCCAGACCGCTCACCAACAGCAGCGGTCGCCATCCCCGGCGCCCCTCACCTCCCGGCTCCCCGCGGACACCCCCACGGACACGGGTGCGCACTCCTCGCCCGGCGGCTGCCCGACCCGCGCACCGCACTCAGCTCCAGCAGCCCCCGGTCCGCGGTGGACCTTCATCCACCAGGGACTAGCGCTCCAGCCGTGCCCTGCAGGTGGGTCCGGCCGTTGGCCCCCGGCAGCCCCTCGCCCCCCAGCCTCACTTACTTGTGCCTTCTTCATAAGGAACAGCAGCGCTGCAATCCAGCCCAGCCGGCTGTACGCAAATTCCCTTCAGCGGAACTGTAGCTCCAGCATAACGCAGCAGCGGATAGTCCACGCATTGGGGTTGCCCACGGCGAGCCCCACGCTGCCTCCGCCTGCCCTGCTGTCCCCCGCCGGCGCTCTGAGCGCTTCGCTGCGCCCCACCCTCTGCGGCGTGAGCGTCCGCACTGACTGGAAGCACCCCCAGCCCCTGGCCAGGTCTTTTATATCTCCGATCTGCCTCCAGCAGCGGTGGCGGCAGCGGCAGCACAGGCAAGACACGCCTTTCCCCTCCCTCCCGCCCTCCTGGAGGAGCGAGAGCCCAGGCAGACCCCGCAGCGAAGGGAAACCCGAGTTAACTTAGGGGAAGTTGGAGGCAGGAACAAGCTTGGCCTGCCCTTATCCCCGCACGGAGGGAAGCGCGTCCGCCGCTGCGCTAGAGGGGGAGCGGCAGGAGGGGACGCAGGAGGTGCGGGAAGGGGAGAGCTCGGTATCCCGGCCCGGGCAAGGGGGGGGGAGGTGGGGTGGGTGAGAGCGGAAGGCTTCTCCCGCCCTGTGCTCGGGGGTTCGGCAGTGACCTGGAGAGGTGACCCCGGCCGAGTGGGGCGGATCGGTGCGGGGGTCTCCTCCGCGGGGGGCGCCGGTAGCGGCCGCGGCACTCGAGGACAATTAGGCTGTCGGCGGAGAGCCAAGCCCTTGGGTTGGGTCCCCCCACCCACGCCGCTGAGAAGGGGGAGTCCCTGTGGGGGCCCCTCCCTCCGCCGGGGCACCGCCTCGTCCCGCGGCGGGGATGCAGCGGGCTGGGCGCTGGCGGGGCTCGCAGGCGCTGCCCGGTATTTTCAGCGCAGCACGTAGCTGCGGCAGCGGCGCGCACACCCAGGAGGCAACTCCGGATTTGCGATTTCTATTTCAGCGCTGCCTTCCCATAACCGGAAAGTCGGAATACAGATCGGGCGCTGGAACGAGCATTTCACCTGTAGCCTGGATACTCCCTTTACCTGCTCCAGCCGTAGAAAAGTTGTTGAGCAGTGCCTCCTAATGCTTGCATAGAGGTGATCCTGCAGGTCTTCAAATATGCTGCTACAATTTGCCTCCTATGTAAATAATAAATTAGAGCTGGGTGTGGAAAAATGACGATTGATTTCTGCTGCGTAGAATCCTGCTGGCAAATCCATCCCAGCAGAAGCAACAGAACTTGAGACCTCTTCAGATAAGACAGCTGTCAGGTTAACACAGGCATGCATTCCTGAGTATGCATTAAGTGGGAAGAAGAGCAGTTTATGGAACTAGCATTTCCTGAGACAGCAATCTTTGGTGTAAATTAAGAAGCACGTTAACACAGACTGAAGAAAGAGCAGTGTGCCCAAGTCAGTAGTTACTTCCTAAGGGAGATTAGATATACTTGGAATACACAGTGAGGTATTTCATTATAAAAGTTTGTCTAGATCTAGCCTTTAATTAATGGTAAGTTTTCAAAAGACTAGGTTTCTGCCAAAGTAAAGGTGAGCTCTTCAGCTATAGAAAGATCTTTGAACCCATCCCCAATTCCACTATGTATTTAAGTTTCATTGTAGGGACAATAAATGTCTAATCTCTGTGTGCGTCTGCATCCAATCCAGAAAAATGGGTTGATATTTTACACGACACTGCTGATGAATTCGTGACAGTTTTTTTTCATTTCTTGATTATTACTGTGCTGCATTACCTTGGAGTTCTTGTGTTACCCTCTGAGCTTTGTCAGACTGTTTTATATGCTTACAGTAATAATCTCTTCCTCTAAAAGGTTATTATTCAAACAATAAACAAGCAGTGAAAAGGAGGAAGCCTGCAACAACAACAAAAAATCAAGGACCTCATTGACTGGAAGGATAGTTCATATATCACGTAGCAATGATCATCCAAAGCTGCTTCCACAGTCTATGCATGTATCAAACAGGGCCAGGGAATTAAAATGCTATGGCATCTTTCCTCCTTAAAACAGATGACAGGTTTAGTCTCCTGAGGAGAAGCCCTGGAAAGTGTGAAAGAGCAGTCTGTTGTAGCAGTTACCTACCTTATGGAAAACACTCTGGTGTTTCTCTGCTTTGAGCTTCATCACAGTCCACCAGTAGTCATGACAGGGAAGCTCTGTCCAGTTACCTTACTGATAGTTGTGCAGACGGGATATCACTCTTGGGCCTAATTAAGTTTTTTTCCCTCCCTGGCATTATGTACCTTTTCTCTTCATCCCTGATCTGAGTTCTTCATAGTAGCTGGCATTGGGCTCTGCTTTGAATTATCAACATTGAAAACAGTGTTGATAATACAAAGATGTTTTAGCTATTGCTGAGCAGTGCTCACAAAGAGTCAAGGCCTTTTCTGCTTCTCACACCAACAAGTAGGCTGGGGGTACACAAGAAGATGGGAGGGTACATAGCCAGGGCAGCTGATCCCAGCTGACCAAAGGGATATTCCATACCTTATGATGTCATGCTCAGCAGATAAAGCTGGGGGAAGAAGAAGGAAGAGGGGTCATTCAAAGTTACAGAGTCTGTCTTCCCAAGTAACTATAATGTGTTAGAGAGTCCAGCTGTCCTGGAGACGGCTGAACACCTTCCTGCTGATAGGAAGTGGTGAATGAATTCCTTGTTTTGCTTTGCTGGCATGTGCAGCTTTTATTTTACCTATTAAACTGTCTTTATCTCAACCCATGAGTTTTCTCATTTTCACCCTTCCTAAACTCTCCCACGTCTCACGGGGGAAGATGAATGAGTGACTGCTTGGGGCTTAGTTGCTGTCTGGCGTTAAACCACACAGCACATTGAATGGTGGGTTTCCAGATCTCCACTGCAAACTGCATTCAGTTTTTTGTGGCCTACCTCAGTTGCATTTCTAAATGCTTGAGGGTGAATGCAGGCTCCTGTCATGGTTCTGTGACAGGAATTTATTCACAGGGAAGCTATGGAAAGCAGTGTTGGTCATCCCAGCTCTTCACAGGGTTTGGTTCCACATGCTTTGCAGGATTGTCCTTCACCAGGAATACTGTTCTGCGTATATGGAAATAGTGACAGCTGAAGCATAAATGACGCTTTTCCAGTCTAGTGTGAATGGAGGAGCCTTACCATCTTCCGCAAATGAGAAATAGCTCTTTGCTCTGGAACTTTATGGAGTATCTGCTGTACCTTCTGTAGCTTCAGCTGTGAGAGGAATGACCTCACTTGGCATGTCACTAGCTTGGCAGCTGGCTGTTACAGCCAGAATTTGGGAATATAGAGAATCAGACCCAGCCCAAGACACTGAGTTTGCTTCACCAGCTTGGAAAACTGAAGAATTTCTCTTGTGAAGCCGTCTAAACTGTGAAGGCAAACACCAGTGTATATATATTAGAAATATAACAGACTAATCCCATCTAATCTGTTACAGACTCAGAGCATGTGTAGGACTTTCTGGCACAGAGGGCCAGTCTGTAGTGTTAGTTCAGTTAACTCCTCTTCCCACTAACTTTTTTTAAGGACATACAGCTTTTTTAACCTACTTCAGGCACATAGAAATAAAATGAAAGTTAAAACCGAGGTATATAGAGCCAAGAAACTCAAAAAGTAGCCTCAAGATTCTTTAGGTTTTATTTACAGAATTATTTGATTAT
Source organism: Agapornis roseicollis (assembly GCA_002631895.1). Classification (NCBI taxonomy): domain Eukaryota; kingdom Metazoa; phylum Chordata; class Aves; order Psittaciformes; family Psittacidae; genus Agapornis; species Agapornis roseicollis. The sequence goes on from NDXB01016833.1 coordinate 11,871, forward strand.
AGAGGAATCAATTCTCTACAGAAAAGAAAACTCTTGCAAACCTGCAAGACGTGCAGAAAATTATATGAATTACTTTGATATCAAAGAAATACACTGAGATAACTATCTCCTTAAGAGACCATCCCTATCTTTGATACCACAAAATATACTAGGTGTTACTTTGTGGTTGAGAACTAATATATTCTAATCTCAGAGCATAATCACAAGAGAGTATTCATACTTTAATATTGGATCAAAGTACATATTTTGAATTTATGATTGAGCCTTCTTATGTTTAACAGTTACTAAAGTGATTGTTGGTTCCTTCTAAGTCCTGTACACCCTTTGTGCTTTATACAAATGACAGAGAGAACTTTTGTGATTATTCAGTATTACTGATTAACAAGTGAATGACTCAGTCATGGACTTATGACCACAGGGACACCTATACCACTATGGAGCCACTTTTATTTCATTGAGCACCATAAAAGAACAGGACTTAGGTGCATTTATGCATTTTATGCATTAGGTGCATAAAAGGATTCAGGTGCATTATTTTCACTCAGATGAACTGGCTGTAAAGATTACTTCACAAAAAGCAGTTTCCATATAAATGTTTGACTCTCTGTAATAACTTAGTATAGACTGAGATTTTAGGGATAATTCTGTTATTACATGGTAAAATCACTAACTGGCCAGTTCATTTGGCAGACAGATTGGCAGACCAGCTAGGGAAAAATGCAGTATTCTGGATGAGTGGATGTAACTGAAAAAAAAAAAAAAAAAAAATTAAAAGCAATAGTAAATATGGGAGAGATGGAATTAAGAAAATTGTGATGCGATGTACTTTAATACCCTGAGAGCAGAGGGAAATTACTTTTTAATTCAAACAATTGTGAAATTTCTCCATANAAATGCAATTGTTCATTGAAATGACAGCATGAGTAGCTCATTACCACATCATGATGCTTCCTTAAAAAAAAACAAACAAAAGCCATCTAGATGCAGAAAAAAGAAGAAGCAAGCAGCGCAGCCTAAGAGTGGAGCCAGGTGGCTTCAGACTGTTGGAAATCTGTTCAGAAAGTGCCAGTAAAGGAGGCTATGGTTAGATTTTGTGTGACATTCATTTGCCCAGAAGGAGCTATGGAGAAAAGCATAAAGACAAAGCTAGAGTGTAGTCTTCATTTTTTTCTGGAAGGAAAGTGGGGCTTTGTTCTACCAAGACTACCATCTTGGTCTGAAATACTGATGGAGAGAAAGAATGGCAGATTTTTATTGGAAGCCTAAACCTGCTTCTGTCTATTATGGCATTTGCTGGTCTAATTTGCAGTAAAATGACAATTTTGTTTCTATTAGGATTTTACAGCATGATAATTATCATGCCAAAGATAATGTGTTTTAATACAGAAAGTTTTTTGTCCAGGAATATAAGCCCAAAATAGGAAGTTGCACTGATGCTGTTAAAATTACAGAATCACAGAATCACAGAATCACCAGGTTGGAAGGGACCTCTAAGATCATCAAGTCCAACACATGCCCTACACCTCCACTAAACCATGTCATCAAGTGCCATATCCATTCAACCAAAGCCTGTAAAAATATAGTTGTATCTGCTAAAAAATAAATGTCCATTTCTTGACTCACATAAAAGCTTCTTTCAGCTGTTCTTTGAACATACTATAGTCTTAAAGCAGTCTAAAATGAGCATGTAAAGATCACAGGAATAAGGAAATTCTCAGCTAGAAAAAAACTGGTACATTGAGAACATATCTTGGAGAAAAACTGATTCTGCTGGATCAGTGATCTTTGGCAACCGCCTTTTGGCTTCTGATGATCCCCCGGATGTTAATAGATGTTAATAGACATGGGAGGCTCCTTGAAATTCTTGTAAAGAATTCTTGTAAAGTTTTGCAGCCACTGAGGTTCCAAGAAGATCAGAGGACAGCAGCAATTAAAACATCTTTTTTTTTGTCTTTTTTTTTTTCTTTCACCTGTGTGCTAAGGAGGAGTCTGATTCATCTGAATTGCACTCAAAACCACGATGTTTGGTTTTGAGGAATTAACCTACATGTGTGATCTTGAAAGTTATTCAGTTGTTCAGATCAGGGAGACCTGCCAGAGTACTCTGTGATCACTCTGATGGCATGTCTCTGTTTCCTTCTATGGTGAGAGAGGTTGCAGGGATGAACGGTGCCCATCCAACATCTTGGCATTTGGCCAGAAAGAGACTAGAGTATATATTGGGACAGACAAATTGACTGTTTTCCAAGCCTCGAGCTTGCATGTAACCGTAGTACATCGTGCTATGGTAGTTGCTAGTGGTTATGCACAACAGTGTTTGGCATGGCTCAATTTACCAGTCCAAACAGCACTTTTGTTCTGTTTCTGAAATGATGTCCTCCCAGCCCAGGAGGACAATTTACTCTTATTTGCACAGGTTTCTGTGCTGGGTTTCACTGGAGGAGTGGAAAACAGTTCTCAACTCTGTTCAACAGATTCAGTTAGTAGTCCTAACTCTGAAGAATAAGTACGCTTTTCCTGAAATCCACCAGCCCTCTACTGTGGAGTGCCCCCTGACATGTCAGATTAGAAAAAGAGCAGCTGTTTATTTTACAGATGCTGATTTCTTCAAGATGCTGTAGCTGATTTGACTTCTAGGAAAGAAATTCTTTTCCCAAATTTGTTGTAGGATATTTCAGTATCCATAGACTTACAGTTGCAAAAGAACAGGGAGATTTGTCATTACTTCTTAAACGGGAATATGAAAGGCAGTGGCGTGAGAACTCAAAAGGACTGGTGCTCATACTTCCAAGGAGCATATTTGCAGACCGTGTAAAACACACTGCCTACAGCATTACAAAAAGTTATAGTTACTGCCCTACAGCATTACAAAAAGTTATAGTTACTGCTTTAAATACTCATTATTTCCTCAACTTTCATATGATTTTTAACTTTCCTCGCATATTACCCTGTTTTCCACTTAGGGAAAACAAGAAGACAATTATGCGCTACAGTCACCAAGCCAAGCAGTGCTGGAGGTAGGCAGACTTAAGCTGATACATCATCTTGGACAGCTACAATGGGACTAGATGTTTATTCCCAGACAAGACAACAGCTGCTTATTATGCCTAAGATATTTTCTTTGCCAGTCATGAGATCAGTTTGTGTAGCCTAATGCATTTATAGTTGCACCAACTCAAAAAAAAAAAGCCATGTTACTTTACTTGAACAATTCTGTTTTCAAAGAAATAATGTAACTTATCTTTTTTACCACACTTACGTAGTGCCTTGTTATATTCATACTTTGAGTCCAGTAATTTAGAAGTGATAGATACCTGAGAAATAAATATCTCTGTTCCCAGGTTTGCTGCCTACATCTCTCGATTTGCGCTAGTCAATGTCAACTTATTCACAGTAATTACAGCCCTAGAGAGTTTAAGGATAAAATGGGTTCATTTGGAAACAAAACACTGTGTGAGTGGGATTTGGTATATATATTCAGTCTTTACAGGGGAAACTGAGACTGCTTCTGTTCAATGAAAAGTTGTGATTTTTTTTTTTTTTTTTGTATCGTGCATTTAGTCTGAAGAAAGGGAGAGGTACAGTATCAGGTAAAGTGGCTCCAGAGCCATGTTTTATTATCCTATTTCTCTTTATTTGATGAAGTCTGANCAATGAAAAGTTGTGATTTTTTTTTTTTTTTTGTATCGTGCATTTAGTCTGAAGAAAGGGAGAGGTACAGTATCAGGTAAAGTGGCTCCAGAGCCATGTTTTATTATCCTATTTCTCTTTATTTGATGAAGTCTGATTGTATTAGGAGTGTAGGAAGGACTAAAACTTAGGTAGGAGTAAAAGTACTTCCTAGGCTGAGACCCCTGTCATTAAGAGAAGAAGGGAAGGAAGATTTCTGCTGTGTGGATGCAAACCATCCTCTGCCACTTACCCTGGGACCAGAGAATGTGTCCAGGCCTAAAGCTGTGGTTTGGATTGTATCTTGTAATGCACACACTAAAAATAGTATTTGCAAATTATATTGGGAGATGTGGTGGTGGAAAGGTTTGGTTAAACAGGTGTTCAGGAAATGCCGAACCACACCACCTGTGCAATAAAACTCAACCATAACTCTGGAATTTCCTCCCTTTAGAGGTTTGGAAAGACAATCAAAGCATTCTATTAATATGATAAAAAGGGAAAATAAATAAATAACCTCATGTTGAACTGTTCTGTTCTTGACTAGAAGGTCCTCTGGTCCAGCAGCTCATCAAGGGAATGAGATCTGACACTTGTGCCAACAAGTGGTTATGGTGTATTGAGAAACTGTCTGCTCTTGTTATCCCTATGTATTACCGTGGAGTAAAATAGCTAAAGGTTTTGAACTACTGAAGAAGGAAGGATGGGGTTACCAGCAGCGAGGAGGTCATGGAGATCATGGATTTGCTCTAGATATCCCTTTAAAGATAAAGAGGAAAGGTAGAAAGTTAATGATTTTTCCTCATTTAAAAAGTCTCAGTGTGGCTAGAGTATTTTCAGTGCAGCTGTAGAAGAAGGCCCTGTTCAGAACTGGAGTCCCAGTTAGAATGATGAGAAATTTTGATATTAGATTTGTGTAGTAGTTTAAATCCCCCAAGCTGACTGTTCAGTTTACTTTACTATGTGTTTACTTGCATAACACAGAATTAAATTGTTTTACTTTGATTTGCAGTTTCATTAAGATGGCAGTACTAATCCACTCACAAGCCCTGAGCTCTGGAAGGACAGATAATCAAGAAATGGGAAGAGATTTCCTCCAGACTCCCAGTTTTGGAAATAATCCAAAATGGAAAGCTGTGACACATACATAAGCCTGAGTCATTCCTCAGATCATTTTCATGTGAGGTTAACCACTACATCACTCTTCTACTGGACATCAAAAAGGTGCCACCTGCACACAGTGAAAGGATTATGTATTTTCCTGTTCTTTTTCCTTAAGTTTTTTGTAAACAGTGGCAATTTCCACTGAATAAAGTCAACCTATGAAGTCATTCACTAATTTTAAAGAGTAGTTATAAAAAGGAAATGCAGGTCAGTCTGCTTTCATTTATGAAGTAATATAATTTCAAAGTATTGTTTTTAGAAGGAAAGATTTATATGGCAAGTCTTTCCTCAGAGTTTCCAGCTTTAGAGGATTATGCTTAATGACTTTCATTTTTCTTTGCATCATGCCATACTGTCTAACAGTTATCATTCTCAGCTGTTTCAGAAGGATAATATTTTCTCCCTTAGTTCTAGGTTCAGTGAATGGTTATTTCTGAAAGCATTAGGAAAGCAAGAGAAAGAAAGACAGAAAATATAATGCAGTTATTTTTGTTATCCATTTAATTTTAGTCTTATTTGATTTTTCTGAAGTTATTCCTCAATTTTTGTATTGCTGTCAATTTCATAAGATAGCTATGCTTTTTTTTTCTTAAACAAATTGCCTTTCAATATCAATTATTTACGTTGTGTTCTTTCATTATTGTAGAACTTCCAAACCAGCAATTAGTATATTTTTGGTGCTTCATTATTTCTTGCATATTTAACACATACCTGCTTACCTTCCTCTAGATTAATAATTTGACCTTCTCAGTGCCAATGTGTAGGAAAACCATGCCATGACTTAGATACATTCCATTCTCTATCTTTTATCATATTTTACCCTGTGGAAAAAGGCTGAAAGATGTGTTCTAGTGGACAGGAGACAAGGTTATATAGTGATGTGGACAGCACACTTCAGGCCAGTACTGGAAATGATGTGGTTAAATCTGTCAGAAGCCAGCTAATAAAAATTGCTATCAACAGATTCTGCTGCCTGTAATGTCAGCCTTTTCCCAGGGGCTTTGGCTGTCTGTGCTTGAATGGCCCTTCCTCCTCTTCCTCTCTTAGACTGAGCCCTAGCCATTCCCCTTCCATCCGTTTGTCTGTATAGGAGAAGGAGGAGCGTATCCTTGCCAACTTCTTGCTTCCTGTCCCTGGCCCTGAAACTGGTTGCTGTTCCTGTGGCAGCGCATGATCCTGGAGTTCTACAGCTCTATGCTGCAGCTAGTGACAAATAGACAGATTTGGGCTGCCTGCTTCATCTTCTCTAACTCATTTACTTTTTCAATGCATTCATTTTCTTTGTAAAATGAAATACTAAATCTAGTGCTAAAAGGCAGAAATCAGTAGTTTTCCTTAGTATTTGAAGTAAGACTTTTTCAGTGAAAAGAAGCTTTGTAAATGAAATAAAGCAAGATCAACTATGCTTTTTAATATTTTGAAGGCACTTACAGCCGTGGAAAAGGTAGATATGGTAGTTGGTCCACCATACAGCCTGCAGCAATAGAAAAGTTTCAAGCATGAGGGCCTCCTAAATTCTCACCTTTAAGAATGGATTAAGAGTTCTGTTAACCCTGGCTTAAGAAGAGATTATTCATTTTGAACACCAGCGAAGAAGGCTTATTTTGGACAATGGAGTGTCTTTTTTGTGGAAAAAGATAAAAATATCTTGGTTTACTTGATGTGGTAGGCCAGAGGCTAAGAAATGGTTTTCTGTGCAGGTCAAGGATATAAAGGTAAAGCTGGAACAAGGTAATAATAGTCACACAAGGATATGTAGATAAAAACTGGCTGATAGCCAGCTTAACCTGAAATCAAGCAAACCACACGGGACTGATATTATGGATTGACCTTCTGAAAGGAGCATGGGGAAGAAATCATAGCTACATGGAGTTTAGTCAGTGTATGAAGGGGGTGATATCTTCTGCTTGTAGGAGAGAATAGCAAGCAAACAAGACCTGGAGACCAAGGCCACCTCTTGCTGTCGTATCAGAAGAGGGCTAGTGATCATAACTGTCTAGTGAATGCTAGTGCATGAAATTCTTTAACCTCTGGTTTCCTTAACAAATAAATATTCAAGTATGCCCCTGTAGACAGATATGTGATGTGTCTCTACAATGATAAGAAACATTTCCCACTCAGGCATTACTGCCTTTATAATCTCCCAGATTTCTTTTGGCAATAGAACTGCCTGATGTGATTTTTATGTGGGGTGTAGTGGGTGACCCAAAGGTGAGGAGGACAGAGATTTTTCTCTGGCCTGAACAAGGTATTGGCACATTTCTTCATTACTATGAGGATCAGTAGGTGTTGTAAGTTCTTCATAAGTCATATGTTACCATGCTGTGATTCAGGAAAAAGACCTCATTATATAGTAAAGGTAAGCTACAAATGGAATATATAATGCTGGAAGGAGCTGAGAATAGCTTGTCTTTTTATAAAACACTACTGTCAACAAAAATTCATCTTTCAAAACATGTATGGAAATGCCCATACATTGATAGTAATAGTGACTGATTTTTTGCTAGTGCTATAAGGTAATCTAGATTCTCAGCAGCCTAGAACTCTTCTCTGTGTGCTTTCCTTTTGTCTAGCAGAGGCATGACATGCATCAGGCTCTGGAAATTTCAGACATATTCAGGTATCTTCAAGCAGGCATGCCTATTTCAGTCCCCTGAGAGATTGGAAGGGTACTAGGAACAGAAGAAGTAAGAAACTGATTCTATCTCTGACCCTGCAGGGGGGGTGGGGGAGAGTGGGGGATGGTAAGTGGAGTATTGAAAAAAGATTGCAAAACTAAGTGTGTTAAAGCAAAATATAGTCACCCTACTGAAAGATTCTTTTAGCCATCTGAAGTTATTTCAGGCAGTAGAGGTTCTGTATTGGATATTCTTGGACGGCAAACTAATGGAAAACCTTTGTATTCTTGATCTTTCCCCATTTCTTTTTAAGAGAAATGTAAATGTACAAAGATATAGTATTACATATTCTATTCACTGCATGTGTGTCCATATATTTATGTGTAATTGCTATTCCTGTGTGTGTCACAATAATAAATTAGGTCTTTGGCCAGCTATTCCAACAATTTCACTTTACTCTGTGGAAACATTCATGATTTATGTACATAGTCACATGATCAGAATTTGACCTTTTGTTTAGTTTTTCGTTATGCTGTATATACAATAACAATGTAATGAACTTGTGCCATTTCAGTGGCTGTGCTGACATTAACAAATGCTCCTGGAACACAGTAAAGATTCCTCAGCAAGATAAGATACTATAAATTTAGCTACTAGAGCAATGCAAGTGGCGATGCTGAGGTTTGGTTTTTAAACAGAATAGCTGCGTTAATCCAATCTCCATTGAAAGCACAAAGGAAGAATTCATGGTAATTAGGAAAAGACAAATGGCAGCATTCAGTTCTGGAATTCTGGGCCCACATAAATGTCCAGTAACCATTTTAGGCCTTTAGGTTTCTTGCTTGTCAGAAAAGGAATTATATACAAAGGGAATTTGCGTTCTGAAAAGAGGCTCCTCTCTGTCTCCAGACATACAGAACATCTACAGGATGAGTGGAAGCCGGTTTATAATAATTATACAGGAAGATGGAAACAGTCTGGTTCCATTTTCATTTTGCATTTTTCTTGTATCTGAGTTAAATATTCAGATACCTCCTATAAGGCTGCTACAAAGATTTAGCTGAGGAAAATGTTTTCCTTAGTCTTATGATGCTCTTATTTTAGTTTGTCTAAATTAGAAACTGCAAAAAATGCAGTTTCTTTTCTTGAGCTTGTATTCCCCAGGAAAACTTTAATGACATGCTAAAATCCTAGCTGAACATGAACAACCTGAAAGTAAATCTGTTCTGCTCTGCAGAGGTACATGCAGAACTGTGAATGCCCTGAAGCTTTAAGGGCCATGATATTGGGAAATGGAAAGTGAAGAAGAAACATGGGTATATTGTCTCTGCTTTCCAAACTCAGCAAAGCACAAGCTTCTAATGATGTGAAAGAAAAGGAAACAGGATGGACTTGGGTTTCTGGAATGGTAGTGGCAGTGGTTCATTTTCTGCTGTGGAATAGAAGCCAGCCTTAGCTGCTAGCTATTCAAATGAGACTAGCAGCTCAAGCTAAGATCTGCTTGTGTGCTGGAATATTGACTTTAGGGATTTTCCCTGGAGATGTCACTTGATTTACTGGTAAGAAAATTCTCTATCCCCTCCTTCTTTAAAAAAAAAAAAAAAAAAATAGGTAATTCTCTACAGAAAGTGTTACCATTTGACCATATTGTATCAATGTTCTAGAATTTAACTAATGGTACATATACTGTGTCTGTTGAAAACACTTACATGTATTTGATGAATTAATTGTATTGAATGTCTAATATTACATACCCATCTACTGTTGCTCCTTTCATTTAATGTGTGGGACAGATGCATAAAGAGATAAAATGTCCTGATTGACCAATGCACAATTAAACATGAATTTTGCATTTCCTCAGATTCTTAGTCATTGCTTTTGCATCCTAAAGATATTTTAATAAAAGCAGGGTAGCATTGGTTTTAGTATTTCACAGGCTGGAAAATGCAGGCCAGAACAGCTGTAATTTCTGCATATGGTTTAAAAAGATAACTCAAGCTTTGTAATTCTGAAGGCTCCTTATATAGTGACACTTTATATTAGTGTTTCTTGTGGGAGCAGAGATAATAAAGGTGCTTTGCCCAGAACATAATTTCCCTCCCTGTGTGTGTATTTATAATATTTAATCCAGTCTCTAAGTATGCATCACTCACTACAAACAAAAAAGTTAAAGTATGTTAATTATCACAGAGATTTATTAGTGTTTTTGAACAGAGTAAAAGCAGACAAAAAGAGGAAAACAGTCACCTTATAATAGACATCCCCATGAAGCAAAGCTGAACCCTATTTTACAGTTTTTGAAACAAGAAGCATTTTTACCACAGCAGGTGTCCAAGAGCAGAATATGATAACATAAATGTACCCAAAGGAATTAATTGCTTTGTGTGTCAAATGCAGTTTGAAATGCTTCCTGAGCATAGGAAGAGTGCTGTTTTGCAAAAGATTGTTAAATCAATGCATTTTAAGTCTTGCCTTTATGTTGATACTCATATCTTTTGTTTTTTTTAATATGGAATCCTGGCGTAGAAATTGAGATTTTAGAATGCGAAATACTAAAACTGACATTTTAAATAATTCTATTGTGGGCTTATATTCAGGTGGCCTAAATTCCAGTACCCAGCCTTATGCTTATTTCAGAGTGCTTATCTAGTAGGAAAGACTTGTCATATATGGGCTATAGACCAGTTTAATCTTTAGCCCTGCTTGCTGTTAAATTTGGAATTAGAAACCTCTCAGACAGCAAGGAATGGAGGATGGGTATTTGTTTCTATACTTTTCAACTTTAATTAATTGGGAGTAATGCTTATGTAACTATTCTGTTACTATTCAGCTTCTATTAAGAGTAAATACATAAAATATATTGGTTTAGATTCTCAAATTATGATTAAAACTCAGTTCTAGTATAGAAGTAGGTTGAAATCTTACTACAACCTAGCTGTTATGTGAACTGAAATGGGAAAGAAAAGGTGAAAGAAAACATGCATGTTTCTTTTCACTGTAATACCAGACCTCCTGAGAAGGATCATGTCAGAAATTCACTCAGAAAAAATAATCACCCAAACATACCAGTTGTCCATATTTAGAAAATAAAGTGTTCTCACATGAATATGCTCTTTAAACTTTGCAGTAATTACAGCACGGGACCAGAGAAGAAAAGGAAGATTCAGAAATACTTCTCCTAGAGCTGCAAATGTCTTCTTATGAAGCACTGGGAAAATGATTAGAAGCCTGATTTTAATGGCAAAATTTTATAATAAGGAGCAATAAATTTTGTTCATACTGTCTTTCAAAATGCTTTATTCATGAGGAATTTTAAATTAAATACTACTATTTGAGGCTGTTCCCACTGAAAATTTATTTCCTTGACTTCCATGTAAACAGGATTAGGCTAATAATATTGATTTTGTTTGCTCTATTGGTCAGGTATTATCATTATTTGATTGGCTTTTGGATCAGGTCTTAAGCAGCTTTCAGATTTGCACCAGCTGCAGATCTGGAAGAATAACTCTGGAATACCACTGCTTTATTTTCATTATCATGGCAAGAATCAGTGAAAAGACACCTCAGAGGTGAATTACAACGTTCTTTTATTTATTTTTTATTTTCCAACTCACAAACCTCCCCTCTGATACCCCAGAAGAAACACTGTTAGAAGTTTTGATGAAAACAGTGCGATTAGTGTCATGTTCTAAAGTCAGCTTTAGGAAACTCCTGATTTATTTCTTGGGAACTCCATGCTGCTGACTTGTTCCTTCCATCCAAGGGATACCAACAGGGCTTCTAAAACCTTTTGAGAGAACTATTGTGTCACAGGCATGTGTGATTCTTTTCTAATGACTGTTAAGTCAGGAGGCTTCCTGGAATTAATGGAATGGCATCCTCAAGCTAGGGTGCTCTTTGTGCTTCCCCAGTAGAGAGCTCCTGCACACACAGCCTGGCTTTCCTATTGCAAACCTAAAGGAACAGTATACCTGTCCTCACAAGAACTGGACTTTAACTGCCTGTTTTCATTGTCTTGATTTATGATACTTATAAGTTCATTCCCTCTGGCAGAGACTCAAACAGGGAAATCTGCATCTCCTCTTTCAGGATATATTTCTTTAAAAACACTGTAATCTTTTTTCTCCTGGAATTTTACAAAACAGCAGCCAGAGCTGCAGCCAGTGTAAATTGGCCTCCTGCATTGACTATGATAGAGCTCTGCTAATTTACATTCACTGATTATTTGGCCTATGTTTTTTAGCTTTCAAAAATGCAGAGGGCTTTTTTCAGGGACCAAAAAAGCCGTGCTTGACCTTTAAAATTACTTACATACAAGGGAGACAAGAAATGCCTGTGTTGCTCTTAATCCCTTACTGCTTTAAAATTTAAACAAGTGCTTTAAAAATAGTTTAGGCCGATGTTAAGCACTTTGATGGGACTAACAACCTTCTCACTTTTTTCTTTTGTTCTGAGACCTTCTCAAATTTCATTGTAGCCAAGGTTAAACCCACAAGTGCTAAGCTAACTTTGCACTGAGGAATAGAGGAAGTCATATACTGAGAAGGACAGGTTGGTGTTTGTCTTATTACTGTCTAAATAAGGCTGTGAGTGACAAACCATAAGGGCAGTTGACCTGGAAAAAGACTTACAGATAAATTGTAAGTTTGTCTAAACATTGTAGTCAACGTAAGAGACAAAGCTGCTCTATGACTATGCTCTGTTTCCCTCTCCTTACCTTTCATTCTATCAAGTCTTCCAGTTACAATATTTTATCACTCAGCTGGCCTGTTTTCCTTCACAGTGGCAGTGATATCTATCCAACAATACTTAACTGCCTGTTAACACAAATTGAGTTACCTCACATGGAGATTTGAGGCTCTCTCTTCATTGCTTTTTACACCATTTAAATTGTCCTCCCAATCTCCATGTTGATCCTTCTTCACCAGGACCATTTGTACCCGGGATTAATTCAGCCTGTGCCTTGTTTCCCCCGCACAGGCAGCTCTCTGCAGGATGATTTTTGTAGTCCAAGAAGCATGGAATTACATCACGCAGTAAGTTAGGGAGAACAAGCAATGCCCTTTTGTGTTGTTATAGGGCTAGATGCATGGAGATAACAGGAGCAAAAGTATCATGACTTGCCACAGTGAAGCAAGACATTCTCCAGATTCTCCAGACATTGTCCTTAGACAGGATCAAGTAACTTTTCTTGTTTCACTAACAGGCAGACATAGCTGCTTGCAAGGATGATCCTGCAATTGCTTGATCACTCACTTCTACTCTGTCCCCTCTATGCTGGAGGGGAGGCCATGCAAATAGTGGGGAGGTCCAGCAGTGGGAAGAAGAACATGTGACATGGATTCCTACCGTAAACCCACTCCCCTTCTCCTCCCCTGCAGATGACTGCATTGCAGACACACCAGCTCTTTCAGCAGGGTTCTGCCTGCACCCTCCAGAAGGGCACTGTCTATAGCATATATCCATTTCTCATATGAAGGTAAATTTTGATGCTCTGAAGATAAAGGTAGAATCTGGTTTCATTTGCACAGCTAAAATCTTAAGCTAGTGTTTATCTAAAGAAATTATGTATAGTTACATGAAAAGACCATTTTGACACTCCTCTATTAGATGTAGTCTTCATGTGTCTGAATTTGTTGGTTCAGTGCAGTAATGTGGTTTTGAAATTCTCAGTCATGCCCACTTCATGCACATCTACTGTGGTCTAGAGCAGCTTATGTTCATCTGTCTGTGTAGTATCTCTCTGTGTGAAACTAAGACAGGAGCTTTTCTCAAGGAATATACAGATGTGCTCTAACACACAATGGGGGTCTAAACCACTCAGCATTCTTGGAGTAGATTTGAATCACATGCATGATGAAGATGTTCATATCAAGGCATCAGACTAGATCTAGTAAGAAGGACAAGTCCTGAAACATACATAATGTGGATGTACGGCCATCAGTAGCTTCAGTCTGCCAATCTGTTTTTGTTTGCTGAATTACATGTTCATGCAGATGTAGCTTTAGTTGCCTGAAGAGAGATTTATGAGCTCTTAAGACTTTCCATGGAACTAGCCCAGAGCTAAAAGGAAAAGAGGCTAAACAGTCTGTGGTAGATTATGTCTATGGGAACACCTAGAGGCTTATATTTTATAGAGTTGTTTGGTGGGAATCCATGCTTCGTGCCACCATTTCCTGGGAAGCAAAAAGCAGTCCACACAACAGATGCATTTTTAGACACTCTTCCTTCATTGCACAGTTGGAGCTCTAACTTTGATCAGTTCTTGAATTTGCCAGTGGGCATAAAAAGCTCCAGGGCATAGACTTTATGTACCTTTTGAATTTTGTTTATCGGTTGAGCTCAAAGTGTTGAAAGTGAAGAAATCCATGTCACAATATGAAAGACAATAAGTTTTAAGATAATATTTTCATTTACTGGATAATTAAGTTCTGCTGCTTGGTTTCTGAATAGCTCTGTTTTTTCACTCCTAAATAGTTATATGAATAACGTAATTTTTCTATCCTTATCTAGAAGGTAATTATATTTAATGTTATTCAAATACATTAAGCATATGCAGAACAAACAAATAGAATTTTTCAGTTACATTATTTCTGATATAACAACTATTTTACAAAATTCTCATGGCATAGCCCATATAGCTCACCCCCCTTTCCCCCTCCCCCCCTGAAAAAAAAAGCAACCAAAACCACAAATGAGGAAAGAATAAACTCACTCTTAACTTTTTAACTTTTTTCATGTTTGATTTGATTTTCTGTTTTATCCAGTGAATGAATGCCAGATGTGTTCACTGTCTTCCCACTTATTTCTCATACTATGCTACGTATTTAATTAGTCAATGTTTGCTTTATTTGAAAGTTTTTCCCCTTTTGAATGTTTGATATCATTCATATGATTATATAAATACATATATTACATATTAAATAATATATGTTATTTTTTATATATACATATAGGTTGTATATGCTATATGTTGTATATTTTGTATGTATTTTATATACAGAATGTTTTATATAATTTTCATCATTACAGTCTACACACAGATGAGAAAAAATCACATATTGTAATGTCAGGTATCACATATGGCATAAAATTTCAACCAGTGACGTGACTATAGCCCAACAAATTGTGTTTCCTCTAAATAGATTTTTTTGATGACAACTTCATAGTGATTTGACAAACAGATTATCAAAACCTTTTCACAATTTATTTCAATGGAAAAATCACTCCGTGTCCTTAGAAAAGTCAATAATTTGGGGAAAAGAGATACTGCTGTGACTTTGACTTAACATCCTGTGGTTCTTTGTAAAATGCTCAAGAGAACATGAATACTATCTATGAACAACTAATTGCTGGAAGATAGGAGATAGATGTATTCTGATGCATTATTGCTTTCTCTATTTGAACCTTATCTCTGCGGATTTATGAAAAGTAATGCAATTTTTGAGTCTGTGAAGAAGCTGATGAATTTACTGTTAACATTTTCCACCACATGACCACCCAGTGCAAGTGTGAAACTGAATATAAACTCCTTATGCATAAGACTTCATTTTTAGGTGAATACTTACCCTTCCTTTTGCTGTGAAGCACTCTTTCATGTTGCTGACATTCATACATTAGTAAAAGTGGTACCAGAATGGGATACAAAATCATGAGGACCACATTAAGAAAGTGGGTGAGACTGCTGGAGTCCTACTTGTTGCATATTTTAATTTTCAGTAGAGTTCTAGGTGAGATTTAAGACAACTCTGTATTTTTAAAGTATCACTAGACTAATATAAAGACTTCAGAGAAATTACACTCTAGAAAAAAAAACTATATAGCTTTATAGCTAAATTCTAAGTAGAATAGGTTAATATTTTAACATTATTTTATATAAAATTGTTTTTTTCACACAAACTCAGATTTGCTAGATCTTTTAAAGGCTTCATGTTTTTTAAAAAGGCATTTAAGCAAGATAATTACTCAGCATAGAGGAGAAGAAATAGCTACAAACTTGAAACATAAATGCTGACCTAAATTTTTGACAAGGCACTGATTCCTGCATTTTTAAATGTCGTTAGAGCTTAGAAACAGCAAGGAGTAAGAGTGCTGTGTTTGCCTGATGCTGACATGACTAGAAGCCTTTCTTTTCCTAAGCAAGTCTATACAGTACTGCTGTTTAGAGTACTGCATATTTTACATTCAAGGGAGACCTATAAGACAGAGTAATGACTTCACAGAATATGTTAGGATTTTGCACTTCAAAACATTTTAATAGCTATTTTATACATATCAAGAAGGTATTAAATATTTCAGAAAATAGTCAACTTCAGTAAAACAAATGTGAATTGATGGTGCTCATGAACTAAGCCACATATGTCTGAATCATGTGTATGCATGTAACTATCAGTCTACAAAAAAAAGTCAATTAATAGTACAGCAGGTACCAACAAAATAAAGACTGTTAGGTTTTGATTGAATACAGCCTGTATTGGGCTGGAGTAACTCTGGATGCAATACTGTTGATTGCCCTTCCTGTAAAAGCCATATGTGTGTACAGAAATGTCTACTTTCTGGCGTGATGTGAGGAGAAGTAGCTATTTCTTCTTTTCCTCTATGCTGAAAGTATGTATGTGAAGAGCATACATACTACTTTCAATAGTATGTATGTTCTTCAAGATGTGCATGCAAATCACATCATTGAATGTACTACAGAGTACTCAAGCTATGCTGTTGGCATTCCTGGGGACTACAGCCTTCAGCCAGGAAAGGCCAAGAAGTTTCATCACTCAGCGCAACAATTTCTGTGACAAGACATATTCTTCTAGGCACTCACCAGCCCAGGCTACTTTGAGCAGAGAACTATTCAAGAGAATCCAAGTTAGGTAAGTTAATTCACTGCACCTGATCAAGTCTGACTGAATTATCTTTCTATGGAAAATGGCAGAAATCCTGAAATGGCAGAAAAATGGCATATCCTTAATATCGCTAAGGCCTGAAGTTTCTACACAGCTCCTGACTATTTGCACATTCCAGCTTTTATTCCACACAGCCAATTTTCTGTAGGATTGGGAGTTACAGGGTTCAAACTTGGCAGTCCTCTTTTGGCCTTCCTTTAATGACATGTTGCTTTGTCTTTTAGGACTCCTGCTAACTCCCTTCTGTTCTCATCCAGCTCTCTTCACCTGCTACTTCTCAATGTTTTAACAATAGCACTTGATTTACTCCATGCACTTCTGTTGTTCCTTTATACCAATTCTTTCTGATGTGCCTTTTGTTGTGTTCCACCTCTCATATGATTCATTTCTGCTTCAGTTGCACCTAATGAAGCAAAAGCCATTCCTCCTCTCTTCTTTGTGTCACAGACTAATTGAGTGTTTGATAAGGTTTCTTTCAGTAAGTGCTTGCTTTCCTACTTTACTTTCCCTTTCCTGTACTTTCCCAGGAGATCTAAATCACACATTCCTGAGTTAGATTGTATAACATCTACATTATTGTTATTTTGTTTTTACTCCTGCCTTTCCTTGCTCTTTTTAGAGTGGCACTGCAGTATTTTCTGATCAGTTGCATGCAAATGTGGGGTACTCGTCCATTAGCATTTTTGTTTTCTCTTTGCGAGCTCTTTACATTTATCTTCATCAAATCTTACAGAATCATAGAATAGTTATGGTTGGGAAGGACCTTAAGATCATACACTTCCAACACCCCTGCCATGGGCAGGTACACCTCACACTAAATCATGTCATTCAAGGTTCATTCCAAACTGACCTTGAACGCCGCCAGGGATGGAGCACTCACAACTTCCTCGGGCAACTCATTCCAGTGCCTCACCATCATCACAGTAAAGGACTTCTTCCTTATATCTAAGTCCATTGCCCCTTGTCCTATCATTACAGCCCCTGATGAAGAGTCCCTCTCTGGCATCCTTGTAGGCCCCCATCAAATACTGGAAGGCTGCTATGAGGTCTCCATACAACCTTCTCTTCTCCAGGCTGAATAGCCCCAGCTCTAAAATTTAAAAATCCAGCCACCATGTCTTATGCTTTTCTTCTGCACTTCATAGCTGATGCTTATCTTTACTATCACTGGATAATGTAATGGCCACAGGAAACACTGTCACCTTGCTATTTTCTAAAACTTCAAGCAGCACAGTGCCAGCATGCATACATGCAAACCTTCTTCCAGGGATCAAATTAATCTAACCTAGTGTTTCCTATTTTTATCCTGTCTAATTCATAAGCAAATATTCTCTCTTATTCTAAGTTCCCACAAGAACATTTGATGAAGCACCCTCTTGAATGCTCTTTGGAAATCCAGGTAGACTACAGCAGCTCTGACATAGTTTAACCCCAGCTGGCAACTAAGCATCACTCATTACCCCCCACAACGGGAGATGGGGGAAGAGAATTGAAAGGGTAAAATTGAGAAAATTTGTGGGTTGAGATAAAGACAGTTTAATAATTGAAATAAAATAAAATAAAAAAATAAAAAATGAATATGAATAATGTAATGAAAAGGAAGATAACAGAGAGAAATAAACCCCAAGAAAGACAAATAATGTAAAAGAAAACAATTGCATACAACTAATCAGCCAGTCCCTGAGCAGCACCCTACCCCAAACAACCTCCTATACCTTTATTGCTGAGCATGACACCATAAGGTATGGAATATTCCTTTGGTCAGTTGGAGTCAGCTGCTCTGGCTGTGTCCCCTCCCCGCTTCTTGTGCACCCCCAAGCTATTCATTGGCAAGGTGGTATGAGGAGCAGAAAAGGCCTTGACCCTGTGTAACTGCTTCCCAGCAATGCCTAAAACATCCCTGAATTGTCAACAGTGTTTCCAGGGCAAATCTAAAGCAGAGACCAGTACTAGCTACTATGAAGAAAATTAAATATACCCCAGCCAAAACCAGCACAAGCTGTCCTCTATAGACAAGATTGTTACTTCCTTTAACAGCTGCCAGGAGGCTTGTAAGGCAAAGCCTTCCTTCCCAATAATGCTTTGAGCTCTTCTTCAGTATATAATATTTGTTCATGTGCCTGCAGATTCTGTCCTTTGCTGTAATTGCCATCAATTTGTCAAGTGCAGACAATAAGCTTGCTAGTCTCTAGCTCACTGGGTCTGTTCAGGAACCCCTTTTAAAAACTGGCATCATATCTGCTCCCTTCTAGTCTACAGGTGTTCAGGCTTTTCAGATTCAAAGTTTGCATATCACACTTTCTGGCTGAGCTTTTTATCCTTGAGTTTCTTGGTGAATGACATCTGATCCCAGCTGTTATAATACATTTTATTTATTTCATTCATAGCCTTTTCTACTACATTTGAGTCAGCTCCTTTACTGAGTTCCTCGTAAAGAAGTTTCTGGCCTGAGAGCCTTTGCATGACATCCACAGTGAATACAAAAAATAGAGGATTACTTTTATTTCTTTTTTATGGCCTTGTCTTCTCTGAATGCTTCTTTTATCCTCTGAATATCTGCTGGCTCTTTGGACTTCCTGATAGGATTCCTGTGCCTGATATCTTAAAAAAAAATGTTGTTTTTAGCAAACTTTCTTCAAGTGGTCTTGTGGTTTGCCTTGGTGTGTTTTTATGTTTAACCTGCCAAAGTTTCCATCCTCTTTAGTTTCCATATTTGAGCGCCACTTTCAACTTTTTCAAACTTGCCTTCTTCATTTACTAATCTTTCTTGCACGGTTGTTTAGCCATGCTCGTTTCCTTTAGCTTTCCTCAAAGCTTTCATGACAGGAAGTATGCATATCCCTTTTGCCTTCAGTGAAGCCTCTAAAATGTGCTCATGCTACTGGCAGAGATTTTTTCCTTTAGTCAGCTTGTTATCATCTTCTAGCTACTCTTTTTAGCATATTCTTAACAGGCTTCATTATTCTTAGGTAATTATTCTTTTTGGAGTTGACCACAATTGTAATTACTTTTTTTTTCTGTTGTTGCTGCTGCCAATGTTTTAAAGCATATTACTGTCACTTTCCTGGAGTTGTTCTTTGTCAGTAAATCATTATGAAGACACCTGAGTTGAATTGAAATAGAACATTTCTCCAGAAGGTAAAAAAACACAGTTTTTTTTCATCCAATTTCTTATGTACCATTATTTCTCCTAAAAGCTCTCCTAGAAATCTTTGTTTTGGAATCGAGCTTCTCTCTGTGCTCCAGGCTGGAGACAGGCTAAATGGTTCTGTGTACTGCAATCTACTGTTCAGTGCATCAGTGTCTATCTGTTTAAGAGCGTGAGTGAAGCATACAAGCAATTATTTTTAAAATGCTTTAGTATGTCTGGTTAGGCTGTGTTTCAGAAGCATTCTGCCTAAGTCTTGGCACAGCCATATGCTCATAAATGTCAGAAGAGCAGAATAAGGCTGCTTGGACACTAGGGACTCACCTAACCTGAAGGAATCTTCATGAGACTCTTTAAAACACAATTAGCCCTTTTGTCCCATTGCATTAAATCTAATTTTGTTTTAATATAATTAGTAACGTGTTTTAAAAGTACATAAAATAGTGTACATTTTTTCAAATGGATTGATTATATCTACCCTTACAGTTTCCTTATAAACCTTCTCTATCTCCCATAGTTGACTTTGTGAAATCACCTGCTGAATTTACGCTAGGAAGCACCTAAATAGCAATTTTAACCATTGTCCCTAATGAACTAGGTAACAGTTGTATTAGAAGTGCTGGCCACCTCTGACTCTTTCGTTAGTATGGGATGTGATCCACTGGTTGACTGAACATAGGGTACAGAGTATGCCATCTTGTTTGGCTTCATGTCTGACAGAATTAATAAACTCTGTTATTTTTCTTTAAAAGGTAAACTGAACATCTTTTTCCCAAATATGTTCCAAGTGCATAGCACAGTAAGATCAATCCATGTATGTGTGTTAATACTCTCCTAGCACTATTGATCTAAAAAGTTTGTTCTTCAGCTAATCAAAATATGACTGCACATTTTTAACAAGCCTTCTTCAGCCCACCTGGAGCTTTTGCTCGATAACACTATACAGCCCTAGAAAGGGACAAAAGGTAGAATATTTAGTCCAAGTTAAATTGGTTTAGACATTTCATTCAGAGGACTTCAAGCAGGAGAATGAGGCTGCAACATTGTTTTAAAGATAATCTGTATTGGCATTGCTAGGATCCTACCATTCATGCTCTCCAGCTCCATGCTTCACACCCTTCATGTCAGCACTTGTAGTCATCTGACTGCAAAAAAGTCAGTTCACAAAGCTGACAAAAGGATATTGCACTTTTATTTTTGAGGCATTACTTTTCTGCTGGGCTAGCTCTCAGGTCACCATGGAGTTAGAAGAAATGGGTACTGTTGGTAAGGACAGAGGAGAAAACAGCAAAAACAGAAGTTTCTGAAGCTATATCCTACATACATAGACTTTGACTTCACTGTTGGCTAGATCTTTTATCCATCCTTAATGGCAGTTGCTATAAAAGATGAGAGTTGAAACAACAAAAAAAATACTTGCTACAGTGACTGTGGTAGAAAACTGTACTTTGAAGGGTAGATAAACAGCTTTTTTTTTTTTTTTTTTTTTTAAAAAAGGAGGGGGGGGGTAAGAAA
>NDXB01016835.1:0-51233 GCA_002631895.1 Agapornis roseicollis
AGCTGTAGGGAGATGCCTGCATTCCCTGGGGTTCTAATCATAGGATCACAGAACGGTTTTGCTCGGAAGGAACCTTTAAAGGTCATCTAGTCCAAGCTCCCCTGCAGTGAGCAGGCACATCTTCTGCCATCACCTGCCCAGTGACTTATTCAGAATAATGACAGAATTTTCTACTGCCGACAGCAGTACAGAGTAGCAATTTCAAATTTCACCACTCCACAGAGGCTCTGGTTGGAACTGCCGATAACACTGAAATTCTCCAGAGAAAACAAGTTACGGTGAATAAGAACACAACATTTGCAAATTATCTTTCCATCTGCTGTCTTTTTAGGAAGTCCCAATTTACTACGACTGATACGGATTACACATTTAAAATCTTTTTGCATATTTAAATTATTTTGTATTCTTTGAAGACATCACAGAAAAGTAACTGAATTTTAAGTGATAGTGGAACAGTTCTTCATTTACATCCATTTTTCATATCATTTTCCCTGTGGCAGTTTCCCTCAGGCTAGAGCACAAGCAACTAATTGTTCCAGGAACAAAACTTTGCATTAAAACCTTTACAAGTCTGTTGCAGAAGTCCTAATGAAACTGTTCTCTTTCAAAGTCTTATCTAGCAATCAGAGCTCCTACTCAGGTTGCAGTCAGTCTTAGAAGTAAGCCAAAGGCACACTTCAGAATATAAGGCAAATATTCTGCAAAAGTGTTCTGCACATTGAAAGTTCAGAGTAGTCTTCAGTTTCTTCAGTTATAAGCCCTAGCTAAAGGCTTGCTACTCAAGATCACATCTCACAGCCTCTCATGCATATTCACAGTGACTAGGAATATCTTTAAACAAGCAGTAAGAAGAGCAAGAAAAGTTATTCTGGACTCAAAGACACCATTAAAAATAGATTAAATTGGCTTACTATTCCCACAGGTTAGGCTGACATTTTAAATTTTAATTTGGAAAAATGAGGGAATAGATACCATTGACGGGAAAAAGGATGAGGGGGACTGAAGAAGAAAGAAGAGAGCAAAGCAAAGCTGGGGTAAAAAGGCTGTGAAAAGCAAAATGAGCAGATTTTCCCTTTCCCAGTAATCTTCTAACATATAATTCACTGGACTGTTTCTCCTATAGAGATAATCCTGAGAATTTTCTTCCTCTGTAAGGGCCATATGAAGGTTCAGTAAAAGCATCTGTCAGGCAAACTGTAAATTCTTTTCTTTAGGTCATCTTTAAAATTTTAAGTTTCTGATTCTTTTCTGACAGATGTAAGTAGAAATAGATCTCAGTTGTTATAAACATCATAGGCTACAGAGCACATTACCAGTACAACCTAGTTAAAAGAAACTACCCTTGAATGTCCCATAGATGTTGGTCATCTGTTCTTGCACTGTATTTTGATACTGCAGCAGAAAAAAACTTGCCCTTGTGTATGCTCTGAAAAGCTTACTCCACTTTGCAATTAGATCCTGATGTTGCAAAGAACTAAAACCCTCTTCAGTCGACAAGAACTGAGCATTTTCAACATCATGAGGGGCTGGCATTTTTAATTATCAAGGCTAGAATGCTTGAGCAACATCATTCTCTAACTCAGAGCCATTATTTCCAGCAGTTCTTCCAATGAAGTATAAGCAAGCAGCTCCGGAGTCTTCTACACAGTGAGAAATTTAGAAGTAGTTTAACTGCAAATGATTTCCTACAAGTAAAAAGAGACCAATAAACACAAAACTGTGATTTTTGATTTTCAGAAGTGACCTAATGAACTGAGACAGTGAAGCTAATGTGCCCCAGTTACGTCAGGGAGGAAAGGGGGGAAAAGAAATACAAAAAATGAACTTGGATTATAAATGGTCTGATTGAATAGCCCATTTTAACTCACAGTAAGCTGTTAGCAACTGAAAATAGACTTTAGTTTTCTAGACACTGAGCTAGAGAGTTTTAAAGGTGCACAGAAGGCGCATGCTTTAAAGGTGGCATGGAAGAATACCACAACGAGGGTTCCTGATGACAGTATCCCTGGAGCAGGAAAAACAGAATACAGTTTTATTCCAAGTTCAATCTACCGATGTCATTTGTCTTGGGAAGAGCCTGCAGTGCAGTGCCACATATGTCACTCAGTATGGCATGCAGTTTTAAAGTTGCCACCTCTTAGCACTTTCCCAAACGATCCTCATGAGACACACACCTTCACCTCCCCACAGACTCTTACCAAAAACTAGTATGCATCCTTTCCACTCCTCTGCATGCTAATCTCTTGCTTTATGGCCTCAAGACAAATTCTAGAATGAGTACAGCTAGAGACGTATTGCTTGACAGAGACAAAGGGACCTCTTGGCAGTGTTCCACAGATCAGGTTGGGCTTTCTTGACTTATCTTTGACTTTCTCTGCAATCTCCTTCTGGAGTCTCCTCCCTCTCTCTTGCCTTTAGCACACCCATGCCCCTTCATTATGCCACACTTCAGTGTACCCTTTCCCTACATTTTTGTATTCCATTTCAACCAACACCTGTCTAAAAATTGCCAAAAAATGAACATATAATTTGCCACTTTCCCATTATCTGTTAATGCCCTTGCCTCTCTCCCTGCGTTCTTTTCTTTAGGTTACAAACTCGGCAAAGCACAGATCATTTATTGATTCACTTGAAAGCAGTAGCTAAAACAAGGGGTTTCCTGCTGAGCAAGGAGAGTAAATTTTTCTCCCTCTTCTCTTCCACGACAAGTAATGGAATAAAGAACTTTACGTGAAGCACTAGAAAACACTTTCTAAAAACAGGATAAACTTGTTTTGCCTTCAGGCTCTACTGTAACAAAAGGTGATCACTACTTCTTATCCCAAAGAATGAACTCATGCCAGCAGAGATGTGGTCATTGTGCCCTGCCATCCTACAGGAATACATTAGTGAAAAAGTCTGTGACTCTTTCCTGCCTCCTGTGTTGCCATACTGAACTATGCACAGACAGACCCTGAGGTAGGAGAGCTCATTTTTCACTATTAAAAATGAACCTGACAATTTGAAGAAGTAGTCTGAAATCAATAGGATGCAATTCAGTAAGGACAAGTGAAAGTGCTACATTCATGTAGAAGTAATCAACTGTACAAATAGAAGGTAGAAAATGAGTCAGTAGGAAACCATGGTCTGTGGGGAATTGCAAGCTGAACAGAAATAAACAAACTCACCTTCCTGAGAAAATACTGCACAGGTTGTGTAGACAGCATCGTGTGTATGATTTGACTGGAGATACTTCAGAATTAGCAGGCAGATAATGCACTATATGCACCTTTAGGCACTGTGCTTTAAGAGAGATGTGAACTTCTTGCAGCAGTCCAGAGGGAGAAACAAGGTGGACTAGAGGGCTGGAAAAAGTGATTTGCAAGTAAAGATTGAACAAAATCAGAATTGTTCAGTCTGGAGAATGAAACACGTGAGAGGAAATGTCATAAGAGACTTCAACAGTATCCTGCTGATGAATCGGAATCAATTGTTCCCTGCATCCACAGGGATTAGAACAAGAAATAATGGAATGTGGAAAATCTAGCCGTTAGAAAAACTTTCTAACATGAGGAGAGCAAAGGATCAGAACAGATTGCCTGGAAAGACTTGTAAAATCCATATCATTGGATATTTTTTAAGCATAGGTTCCAGACATGTTTTATCAGATTCTGTGATAACAGTTTTAATAATAACACCCTATGCTTCTCTCGTGTGTTTTACAACTGAGAACCCCAGGGCCCAGCTCCCCTCTAAGTAAAGCATACAGACAGGGGAAAATTGCACTCCATTTTTTCAAGGAGAACACTGCCTTTAAGTAATTGAGTCTCCCACTTCCTGAGCTGTAGGCAAGCCCTAAGGAAAGGATTGTCCTAGTAACATTGGGGGTCTCAATTCCAGTCTCCCATCAAGCCATAAAGACTACATTGAGTGTGACTCACCTTAAATACCTACAGATGTCTACAAAGTAAACATCTGTAACTGAACTTTTCATAGCAGGCTCCTTTTGTAGTGAATAGAGGGAAGCAGGTATTTTTACACAGTAAAACACCTGGCTTGCTAAGGTATGAAAACATAAGCTATATTTCATTGTCTCCTGGGCTGGGAGTGGATGATCCACCGGTTAGTAATCTGAGCTCTCTGACTGTTCACTCTGCAATCCAAGATTTGAAATAAAACCCTCTGAGTGACATTTTTGTGTATAGAAAAGTATGGTTGCAACTTTTCCATCCTCAGTACTTGGTTGAAGTAAATTCTATATTTAGGAACAGAAGCAGAAAATGTGTCCTTTCTACACTGATTTTTTACATTTTAAGATGATGGCTTAATTGTAATAAGATGAGCTGCCTGACAAAGGATGTATGATAGATGAAGATGGTCATAGGAATATGACCTGTTCAGGTCTCATGTGATTCTATAATTTGCCACATGGTCCACTCTGTTTGTATAAAGAGGAAAGGATCTCTTCAGATGTACTAGAATAAAAGTCAATTCTAGGAACAGCTTTCATATTGCCTTTCCCCCAGAAATCAATCTCCTTTCACACTAGATTTGTTTCTCAAATATGAAATCTTTCTCCTGGTCTGCTCCCCAGACTATTTTTTTTTCCTTCTTGCTTCAAAACCATCATCTCTTACTTCAAACTCTCTCTCTTCTTGCCTTCATTCCTAGCATGAGAGCTCATCCTTAACTGTGACAAAGGTTTTTAAGGAGACCTGACTAAACCTGAGAAATGTTGGCTTGTTTTGGTGACAGAATCAATCTTCCCCTGGGGATGACTGCACAACAATTCAGGAGCTTTATTAGCTGAGCATGCTATCGGAGGGGTTCGGGCTGAGACAGAGGCTCCTGCCCCTGGCCTCCCATGGCACAGTTGAGAGAGGTCAGTCCGCAGCCACAGGGTGGAAGGCTGCCAGGTCAGCTGCAGGCACCAGGCACAGCAGCAGACCAAAGGGAGGTTAGCAAGAATTAGCAGTGTTTAATATGAACTCCTGGGACGTTCTGAGCTGTCACAGTTTGCTTCTAAATACCTCCTACCTTATGCTGTGTAACAGCAAGCGGACTCTGTTAAAGGGTCTGACCCATCTGGCCAGTGCCCAGCTGCCTAAATCAGGTTGAGCTGCTAATTTGAAGACCATTTTGCTCAATGGATTATGAGATTTGGGGAAGGGAATGTGTCTATTTTTTCACTTTGCCATTGCCTCAGACTGGGGTGGAGTTAGGAAAAGTGGGAATAAGCTTCTATTTTGTTCTTACATTTAATTTCAGGCCCTCCAGGATGTGTGGATGCAACAGGAAATGTCTGATTTAGAATTCTGCTGACAGTGCCTCCTCTTCTGAAAACACCAGAACAATCACAATACTCACTTGGCCGTGGTTTAGTCCTGTACTTGGAGAATTTCCATTACTGGTCCCTTTAGCTACTTTCTGTCATCTCCTCCAAAAAAGCCAACTAGCTAGGTCACTCTGAGGACTAGTTTGGCAGCTGTCAGGTTCCAGATGATACTTCTTGAGTACTGGCATCTGCATCTGGGACTGGTCCTTTCTCTATCCTCTGCCCTGGCTTTGTTCCCAGTGGCGCAACAGCCCTCAGGCTGGTGCAGGGCCAACCTGCTGCTGAGCTCCCTTCACATCCTGGTGGCTGCTTTCCTTTGAGTCAACCTTGATAAGAGAAAATATGCTTCACAGTGGCTGCTACACTTGCAAACAAACCCAATGGGCTGCATCTTATACTCAAGGCAAGCACAAGCCTCCCACTCTTCTAAACGCACCTGGAAACTGCTGACTGCCACAGTGTCTGGAAGACATACCGGTCATTTGTATTTGCAGTGCTGAGCCATTTCTTCAGAAGCAAAGCAGACATTTTATACCTGCTTTGTTTTCAAGACATAGAAACAGCTCCATAGAAAATATCTGGTATGCAGTCACAAAATTGAAAGTAACCAAATTAAGATTCTGGCAAGTTATCACCCATCATCAGATACACAACAAGCAACAGACTACGCCAGAACTTTGAGCCTAGATGAACCAACCTTACTAGTCTAAACAAACATTACAGGAGTGCAGACTGAAATCACAACCTCCCATTGTTACGAAACACTAAAGTCCAGATTTTGTACTTGAAGTGTGAGACTGAAACTGACAGGACATAAACTAATAAGGACTTCACAGACAAGGAACATGAAAGCCCAAGAAACCTTGTAAAGGGCTAAATTCCACATCATATGTGCAACCTATGGGATTAAAAAAAACCCAGAAAAAGCTAATAAATGCTCAAAGCAATTGCCAGATCGTTCCTAGGTCACAAAGCTAAGTACTTTCTGAAACAAAGATTTCAAATTAGTTAGCCTTGGGATGCTTTTATAGCCAAAGCCTACCTCACCAAAGATGCATAGGGAAACATAGTAGAAATTTCAACCAGTGAAACAGGCAGTATGGACACTGTGTATATCTCATCTGTATGTTAACATCTAACACGTAAATATAGGCTTAATGTTGTTTGAGGTATGCTCAAGCTGCAAAGTGTACGTAAATCTCCCCAAGAATTCCCTTTTTCCTACAGATTTCCTCTGCAGAGGGGGCAAACATGAGAGATTCCAGGCTGGCAGAGACTGCTGCCCTGCCTCCTGTGGTAGTTCCCAGCTCCACATCCAAATCGTTTGCCAGAACACAACATTAATAGTCAAGAAAGGGGGAATGGGAAAGTAGAAGGACAATGAAAGACCAAAAGCAACAATTTCTCTATCCTGCGGCTCTGTGGAGTTTTGATATGCTGTAGGTAAAGCATTACCTCCCACCAGACTTCATTTCCCAGTCAGGAATTAGAATTACCTTCTCAAGACCCTCTGCAGGTCAGACAGTGATGGTTCATTCTCCCAGTGTCATGATTCTTGAGATCAAACACATCAAATCTCAGTGGCAGACTAGACAGTGCGCAGTGACCAGGCCCAGTCTGATAAACCGTATGTTAAATTGAGGATAAACACCTTTTGGGTTGTCTGGTCCCTTCTGGGACACTCAAGCTAAACCAAACTATGCTTTGGTGTTATGGTAACCTTGCCAGCAGCTGATATCCACAGAACTCAGATACAAGTTAATAAAAACTCACAGAGCAAACTCAGCAGGTAAATAAGAGCTCTTTAACATTTACCATGTAACAATAGTGTCTGGGGTTTTTTTACTTGTGAAACTAGAATATATTTAGGCAAGTACAGTCAGTTTGGTCTCATTCCAGAGCCTGAAAAGGTGTCACAGGAAACCAGCTGCCTGCTAATTCTTCCATTAACAGGGATCTCCAAGCAGGACAGTGTTGCATAGTCTCCACTATGCCCTATCCTGCATTTCCTAGGCAGTGTGCAAAGTAAGTAAAAGGATTGTTGAAGGAATACGGCTGCATATTTTTCCAAGTTCTGGTTCATCTAATGTTCTCTTGAGAGATTTTAGCTTCAGGTTATTCTAGCTGGATTTCTGGCATCAGAAAGACCACAGATAGCTCCCTGATCCTCTCTTAGGCTTTCACTAAGCAGAGTGAGCTCAGATGAATCCACAAACCCTGGCTGTAATTAGGATGTTTTTTTAATCGGCTGTTGTCTCTGGAAAGCATCATTTGCATTTTAGAAGAAGTGCTGCTTCTAAATATATGGCTATGCAGTCAAACTGAAGTTGGCAGCATTAAATCAGTTTCAACGGGTGGGTTTAGGTTATATGAGCTAAAAGGCATAGTTGAAAAATAAGGATACTGATGAGCTACTTCAGACATCACATCCCATAATGTCTTTCAGAAGCTGATCAAAATCCACCTTAATACTGATTAAGATCTTCATTCAGCTCTTCCAAGTGGCCAGATGCTCCAGTTCTGATGGTTAGAAAACTTCTGACCTCAATTTACTCACTGGCAATCACAAGGCACTCATTCTTAAGGCAATGTTGCTGTTAAGTTGAAGAAATTGTCACCACCGGGGCTGTTCAGCCTGGGGAAGAGAAGGCTGCGTGGAGACCTCATAGCAGCCTTCCAGTATCTGAAGGGGACCTATAGGGATGCTGGGGAGGGACTCTTCATTAGGGACTGTAGTGACAGGACAAGGGGTAACGGGTTCAAACTTAAACATAAGAGGTTTAGATTGGATATAAGGAAGAAGTTCTTTACTGTGAGGGCACTGGAATGGGTTGCCCAAGGAAGTTGTGAATGCTCCATCCCTGGCCACGTTTAAGGCCGGTTTGAACAGGGCCTTGGGGGACATAGTTTAGTGTGAGGTGTCCCTGTTCTTCGTAGGGGGGTTGGAACTTTATGATCTTAAGGTCCTTTCCAACCCTAATTGTTCTATGATTCTATGATTTCCCAGAGTCATTTATTTCTCCACTGAATAGGAATTACTAGAATTACACACAGTTTTCCAGATAAAGAACCAGCAATATTATTTCCCATCTCAGGAGAAGTGCCTCACCTACTTGCCTTAGGAACATTTGACCCATTTCATGCAGAAATTATATTGGCAGATGTTGGTCAATGTGCGATCATTTGATTCAACCAGGCATCCTTTCCTCAGCATTTCCCAAAAAATTATTTCTCCAGCTTATAAAATAAACTCTTGTTACTAGTTCCTAAGTTCAGTGACTGAGTGCTAAAAACATTCATTTCACTATCTTTCCTCTCTGGTTTTCAAATGGAAAGTCAAGCTCACTCATGAGCTTCCAAAAAGCCTTGCACAGACTGGATTTCCACTCCATACTTCGCCTGGACTACTGCTTTGTACCAGGAACTTTCCCAGTTCTTTTATTCAGATCCACTCAATATTAAAAAGCTTTTTTTCTTCCTGAGTAAACAAAACTTTACAAAACACATTGCAAGAAAAATACTAAATCAACAAAGAAATTAGCTAGTCGCTTTGTTTCCAACTGTAGTGACTCGTTTATCACTTATTCAGTACACAAACAAGCTTTATAGTCTCAAGAGCTGTTTTTTCAAGCAATTTTCTTTTGTCTCTAAGCAAAGATAAAACATCTCATAGATGGGGAAACTGTGACTTTGCTCAAGCAGGTAACAGTGCAAAGCTGCAGAAATCACAGCTGTACTCCTTGCTCTGAAGAACGCAACAATAGACCAGCATGGACTTCACTAAGTTTTCATAATAATATGATTAGTAAAACAAAAGGCATTTTTAAATGAAATTTAGGTCTTGACTTTATTTTCTTAGCTGGGGTTTTGTGGTTTTTTTTGTGTTTGGGTTGGTGTGGGGTTTTTTTCCTGTATGTATAATGAGGCTATTGTGGTACAGTTTGATTTTTATTCCCTTTCCACTCAAGCACCACTTTCAGAACTGATGAAATAAGCTTATACTTTGTGGAAAATGCCACCAATGAATAGATGTAAAGTGTCCCTTATTATGTGTATTTCTCCTTTGAATTACTTTAGGCCAATTTGAGCCTAAATTATATTGCTACTATCCTTTAATAGGCTATTTTTCTCATTTTCAATAAATGTTATTTTGTCATGCCCCACCATAGCATTCATCAACTACACTGCAATTGCAATAGGCAATTAACTTCTGTCAACTCCCAAAACAGGGCATTTATGTCAGAACAAGTTTGAACTATTTATTGTAATCATAGAATAGAGAAGCTTCCCCTGCTACCTAGGTCTCTGCCCAAAGCAAATTTAACTCTCCTGAACTCTCTTTCTATGAATACACAATGTTTTTTTTCCACATAGTATTGCAAATTGCTAACATTCTTGCAGCATCTCAAGGAATGTGAACTTTGAAATGGAAACTGCTAGGTCAGAGTCACCACTCAACAATTACCTGAGACAAGGTGCTGAGACCCTGAGTAGCAAAGGTTTATACTCATGATTTCACCGTGCAGGTATTAACCCAATACCAGAACACTGAAAGGTTGCACATAAAATCCACCCACTTTCCTCTTTACATCATTCTTAAGGAGTTTTCCTGACGTTTTTCATGCTAGATTACAGCTTTCAAAACCATAACCTGAACTAATTGATGGTGGTGTTACCCTGTATCTTGGAGAGTTTTTGCTGGACTATTTATTCAGAATTGCCTTTCCTTCCTATATGCAGCAGGAACCTCAGAAATGGATCCCATCTCAGAACAGGTGCAGGCTGCACTAGGCAATCACCACTTTCAGAATGAGCCCTTTGCCAGCCACTTAAAATATAATAACTTAATCTGCCCAGTCATTTCAGCCATTTCTCCTGCAGCTCCTTTGGTGTGGGTCAGAGAGACCACAGTGAGCCTAAAAGACAGCAAGACAAGGTAGGCCTCTGAAGGAGATCAGCAAGGGCAATATTCAAAGATAAAAGGTTCAGTCACAGAAAACAGTGCTGTAAAGATCAGAGTTCAAAAAATAGGTCATTATTAATCAAATTATAGATCAGACCCAATAACCACATATTTCCTTGAGCTTGCATTCAACAGCCCTTTTGTAAGATATTCACAGAGTAGGATCAATACCTCTCTGGAGGTAAGTGGCATAAATTATCTCTCAACATATACACCATAGGAGTTTTACTGTGTGTTGTATACAGTAATTGCATTTTATAGATGACTGTGGAAGGCTTCAGCTTTCATTGATTTTTATCATAAACTAAAAGGTGGCAAGAAGAAAAGAACAGCATTTTATATGAAGAATCCACTCAGCTGAAGCTGCAAAAGAAAATGAATTTAGAACAATACATGTGATCAATCCATGTTTCATGCAGAAATGAACACAGATATTTGAGACTTCCCACTCAGAATAACAAAAATCTTGACAAAAGCAACAGAAATCCCTGTTCATCTAATGACAGTCATTTATGCTATCCATCAGCAGAGTTTAAGAATATAGGAAGTCTTTCTAATTACAGCTCTTTTAAGACTTCTTATACCATGAATGCCATCCAAGTAATTTATGAAACAAGGGAACAAGTTGTGTTTTCATTAGCACTCATAACGTGACCACAATTGAGGTGAGGGATATAACTTCAGATCACCATCATACCCATAACTTTTAAAACATGTTTGGGGTTTGGGTTTTCTTTGCCTGTTTCGGTTTTAAACATTCCTCTTATGATTTCCTTCTTTTTTCATGTCCTTCACAGCAAGCAATTCAGAAGAGATGTTAATGCAGCATAACAACTCTTTACCCTTTTTCAAGGCCAATTTTGCAATATGGGCAAAATGATTGGAAACGTAGTCCTGAAAAAGCTTAAACCATCTGTCAGGGACTCGGTTAAGAAGATCCACACCGTTTCACAGCCAAAGATGTGGATAAATTATGCCTGGCTAGAAATGTCCAAGGCATGTGGGTTACCATTCAAGCTTATTAGGATGAATTACAATTTTTTTATTGTTCATTACCCTAGTAAGATAATCTTTTCAAATTATAATATGCAATAAGCCATGCAGGCTGGAAAGCAAGCAAGTGGTAAACACTGGTAATAATGATTATAAAAGCTCCATATCCTGATATATCAAAAAGCCATGTATGCATAAGCACTCAAATGCCTATTTGTTTGCCTCTGTTGACACACCATTGTCTATATTTTTGTGCCCTATACATATTTATTTGTATTACTGCTTATGTGTAATCACTTGCCATAAACCACTTGTCTATTTTATTCCTGGAATGTATTTTACTAAAAAAAATATAAAATAAGAGATTGGTGTAGCTGTAGTTCTATGAATTACGCCAGTAGACATAAAAATAGACTGAACATTATGCCATTATTTTAACACAGTCGCTGTTTTTATAGAAAGCTGTTATCCCAACATTTTTAAACAAGGATTTTTCCAAAGCATTTTATAAACACTTCCAGTCTAAAACTATTTAAAGCCCACAAATATTGCATTAAACTTTCATCAGAAATTTTAAATTGATTATTAGTTGACGGAAGGTCTCTGGGAAATACACAAAATCAAAATAAATCAAATTTCCCCATCTAAATTACTATGCCTTGGTTTTTTCAAACCCATATAGACATTGTAAATGCTGAACTGTATGTGAAGGTCTATGCTTACTGTATATGTGAAAGTTATGAGAACTGTTTGATAAATAAGAGTGATTTTGTGCACCAAAGGCCATAACTGGTGCTTAGCTATCTGAGATATTTCTCTGCTATTTCTCTCCACTACTGTTCAAAAATTCTTACAAGTACTAAAATTCATCCCTAGCCTGCTTCAAAAATTCACACTAATTTCACCTGTGAAAGTAAATGTTCAATTCAGGAAGTCTGTCCAACTAAATTTAACAGAACCCCAAATATCTTGGCTTTCACACTTATGAGTATTTTTCTGATTAGTCTCTAATGGATCAAAATAATATAATATTTGATTTTCCTACACTATTTTTACTGTCCAGGAATAGAAGATTCTAATATGCCTGAGATAGCCCATTGAGAAGATGAAAGCAAAACCAAAAAGAAATTATCTGAAATGCCGATGCAATTAAAAACTCAAAACTCTCCCTTCCTTTCATCTTACAACTAAAAATGTTAGCGTGTTTGAAATCAGTTTTTCTTGGGAAAAGGAACACAGAATAAGGAGAGGCATAGAATGATTCCTTAGGGTGATGGCAGCAATTTGGCAGAGTGCCCTCTGCAAACCAAAGTGGTGTATAGCACACAGGCACCCTCAGAAAACTCAGGGTCGATCTCTAATGTCTGCTCAAAGCAGTAAAACAGGCCACACATTTTGTACGGGTGTAATCAAGTGAAAACATACAAAGATCACCTATTCCAAAAATAGATGCTATGCATCCAAATTTTTGCACAAAACCACCTTGGCATTCACATATCCTGAATGGTCTTTACCATATTTTCACTCGATAATAAAAGTGAGCTAAAATCCATTAATACAGCAAGAAACAAACAAACAAACCAAACAAATCAAAGCAGCAGCTGGCACATTAGGTGCTGTTCAGGTGCCAACACAGCAGTCTGCACTGAACGAGATTATTTTGTGTTTGTTTAGCTGATTATATTCAGTAGGAAATAGATTGCAAGTAGGAACGGCAGCTTTATCCATGGGGCTGATTGGAGACTCCACTAGGCTTTCTACAAAGAGTCATCTGAGCTGCTTTCTCCTTATGTCATTCTCTGGGTTTTGTCTATGTCTCTGGTTTCGTATTGGTATGGCAAAGATATTGCATGTCCACTTACAGTCACTGAGTATCTGACAGTACCCCTAGTCAAGTGTGTCTAATCTACAGAAGAGTGGGCCAAGTGACATCTTGGACCAAATTTGAACCAATGACTTAAGTAATGGAAAACCAAATGAGTTTACAGTAATGTGGTAGGGAGGGCAAGAGTTAGTGTCAGAAATTGCAAAAAAAAAAAAGAAAAAAAGAAAAAAACCAAAGGAAATATATGGTGCCCTTTCTTGATTTTATTTATTTGAGCAAATCTGTGCATCCCTGAAAGGTTATGCTGCTACATCTTTAAGCTCCCGCCTCACTACAGTCATGAGCTGGCTGAGCTATCATTTATCACAGCAGGCTAAAATTGTCATTGCCTCAGCCGACTGTACAGGGAAACAGAAAAAAGGAAAGTCCTAACACAGCCATAGGGCCTTGCCTGGTTCTGCTCAGAATACAAACCTCACTGTTGTGAACAGAGCAAGAAGGCTTCGTCCAAGTAATTGGGAAAGAGGAATTAGGAGATGTACAACCCATCTCCAGACTTACCAGAAGGATATGAGGAGTAACCCGGTCAGTGAAACACTGTGAGGTATCTTATCCTCTACACAGAAATTAAATGGGGAAGGAATAGAAGGGCAAAGATGGGAATCTTACTGGCAGTATCCTAAAATGTGCTAGCGTGCATGCCACCATCTTCACCCAGGCTCAGACTGTCCTTTGGTCTGTTCTAGGATTAAGACAAGTACAGCTGTACTGTGTATTTTCCACCATTCTGTGCCAGACTGTAAAGACACAATCCAGAAAAAAACAAGGCTCTTTTCCTTCAGCCTCACAGAGGTCTGAATCCTTTACCTGTAAAATTACTAGATGTAAACATTACTGTGCAAACAGGAAAGCTTTACTGGTGTTAATACCTCAGCCCTTTTTTCCTGTGATGTTGTAAGGGATGGGAACCATAACAAAGGATGTTGTTTGCCACAGTTTATTCGGCAGAGTATATACGTTTGTGACTGTTTGTTGGAAAGAGGCAGGAAAACATAGGTGTGCAGCTGTTCTTCATACTTGGCTGCACTGGGGACCCTGGCCAATGCTCTCGGAGCGGACAATGAGGAGACCACAAGAAACTGCACAGTCCCATGAGTAATAGATTACATATCTGGTATAAAGCCAGCTGTTTTGATAAGGGTATAAAAGTGGGACCCTCTTGTGGCCATGGGGGAAGCCTCACCTATGGGTGGACGCACCTCACAGGGATTTTCCCAACTACCTGAGACTCCCAGCATCAGCTGCAACAGGGCTTGCCAGCTGGAAGTGTGGGCCTGGATTATGATTCAGTGGTAATTGGTGATGTATTTCTTCTTAATCTTTATTCTCACTATATAGTCATGATCTAATGCACTGCTGACTTTCTTTGGTACTTTGCTTATATACCTGTATCTCTGATTTTCCTTATTGTACTTATTCGCTATATAGAGAGATTTGCCTTATTCACATTAGTGTGCTTGTTGTTAGTGTGCTTATTGGCTTTAGTGTGCTTGTTTAATAAACACTGCGTATCATACAGCTAGTGTGTGGTCACTTCCTGGCGTACCCAGTCTGTCAGCACAACAGACATAACACAAGCCTCATTCCCCCAGAGTCAAGCTCTGAACTGCAACAGCAAAAAAACACTTTTAAGCAGCTGCTTCTTAACCAAGCCAACATATGTAATTCTGTTTCCTTCCCAGTATCTCTCCTATTCTTCTACTCTCTATAGGCTTCTGGGGTGATTTCTGATTGTTTGGTTTGGGAGGCATTATTTGTTCGTTTGGAGGGGTTTTGTGGGTTTTCTATTTGGCTTGGGTTTGGCTTTTTCTTTTTGGGGGGGGAGGTGGAGTTCTCTCTTGTTGTGGGGGGATGTTGAGGGTTGCTTTGTTTCTTTGTTGTTAAGGAACAAAGAATAAACAACAGAACTTCACATTCAAAGACCACAAAATGAAAGACTGAAAACAACCAATGAGAAAATAATTGTTATAGGATGAAAAACAAAGCCCATTTTGATTTAGTCTTTCATATAGCTGGCAGTATTTAAATGTTGACTGGGTTATGATCTGTGTTTTGAAGTTCAAAACAAACCCTGAATGCAATGCAAATGAGCTCATTATCTCACCTCTCATCTTCATGTATTAAATTTCTTGATGACCTGTTTTACTTTTCCTCTGCCTTAAAAGCAAGAAATAATTCAGAGACGGAGGAATATTTTTACATTTGTTTTATGTTTCTTACCCAGATCTGGTTACTAATCACAATGAATAAATGATACTTAAATAAGTACTGGGTAGACACAAAAGACTGGCTAGCCAATGCACCTCAAAGCAACAAGGTATTATCATGTGGCACAGAAAAATAAAGTCACCCTCTGGTAAGTTTTGAGATGTTAATAAACATCTATAGAATTTAAATTATATTTTCTTAGTCCACCTGACAAAATGATAATCACAATAACCTTTTAGTTTAATCTGTATAGCAAGTTAGTAAAATGCTTGTTTTAGACACTGAATGATGAACTTCAAAAGCCTGCCTTAAAGTGAGTGGATCAGTTTACTGCTTCTCATCAAACTCTGGTCACAGTAGCCATGTTCATCTCCTCATTGTGTGCAAATTTACAAATGAAACTTTAGTACTCAAAGCACTTACGTGCCATTTTTGTCACTAATTGAACTATACTGAAGACGAAAGAAGCTGACCATGAAACATCAAAAATACTGAAGTAGCAACCATGTTGCCAACATCTACAAGTGAGGATCTTGAATTACACACAAACTGCCAAAGGGGAAAAAAAAAGAAACAAGAAAAACCAAAACCAGAAAGGTTTAATTTCCAGAACAGATTGGAAAAAGCTTGCAGTCGTAAGTCTACACACGCTGGCAAATCTTTTCCCTTTTGTCATCATAGAATACACAGGCTGAAGTAAACATTCAGGTTCACGTACTGAGCGGTTAGATTAAATAAAGGTCTACAGCAGTTTCTAGGACCTACAGTTTACTGCTGTTCACTGAAACATAAGGAATGTATATGCCATGTAGGGTTGTGATTTAGCCCATTCAGCTTCACTGCCCGCCTCCCTGACGTTCAGCTCTTGTGGATATTCTTAGAGCCCAGTGAGCAGGCATGGCTAAGTACTGCTCCAACAGCCTTTGAGAAAAGACTGTACACATGTATACATATATAATACATATATGTACACATGTACACATATATAATGCACATTATACATGGGGAAAAAATAGAATATGCATATTCATGAGCATTGTTCATGGTCAGTGGAGCAAGAAGGTTCCTACACATAACTGAATTCACTGGTATCCTGAAGCTCAGCTGCTAACTGGTGGAACATAAGCACCCATGGAGAAAAAGGATCTCATGCATGGCTCATAAAGCCCTTTCAGGACAACCAAGAACTGATCTATAGGTGAACAAGCTCGGATGCTACCCTTGGATTAAACAGAAAGGGACTTGCAGAATCCTGAATTTCCCCAAACTACAGCAGCTGACAGAGTTCACTGGCCATGGAAGTATGCTGTACCCTCCTCTGCATGTTCTTACTGCAGAGGTAGGGGGGTAGGTCTCAGATTCATAATAGATTTCAGTCAACAGAACTGATGATCGCATATGAAAGACCCCTCTCCTCTGACCACTCCTTTGTTCCTGCACTGGCACTTGCTTCATAAAACTCAATGGCTGTTTGAGGAGCTAAGCCATTAGGAAACCTAATTTCTAATTAGGGTGTCTATAGATAGGAACCCACAAGTTCCTAATTCTTTGCTTTGATCCTGATGTAATTCAGACTAAACCTGTATTTCTGATAGGTTTGCATTACTTTGGTAAAAGTGCATAATTCTGCCTATCCAGTCTGAAGCACTAGCAAGTACATTTTATAATCTCTATGCATAATCAATATAATTTAGAGTCTTAAACTATTATTTTGATGGATAAATTAACATCCTGTGCTTAAACAATGGGCTAAAGCAAGAAACTGATGTCAGTAAAGAACCTTTTGCTAAAAAGTAGTCCAATACTGGAGATAAATTGAATGCCTTTGGAAATGTATCAGCTGACCTTTTTGATATTCAGTGTTAAATATAATTTGGCTCTCTGCACCTTAATTTACTTACAAGTCTCATCTCTGAGAAGCCAGTTAAAGTGATGTTTTATGACATAAGGGATATATTCCAGGGGTCTCTCTGTGGTTCTTCACATCTCAGAAGCAACTACACCATCTGGCACAATAACCTCTGCACATGTAGTCAAAGTACACAACTTTGCAGCAGCTGAGTATTACAGTATGGGAAAGGTTGCCTGACAGCTTTTCTAAGCAGGGCTCAAAATCAGAGCAGTAGTTTCTCACATTCGGGAGCACATCATTAAAATGAGTAATTGAGAATTAAATAAAAGGAAAAACTCAAACCACACGGCATCACCACTGTTACAAAATACAAAAATACATTTACTTTTTAATTGGACTTTTACCGTCAATTTGAATTGTGGATATGTGATTCAAAATAGTCACAGCATGCCTACATGAATTGGCTAATGAGATGTCCGCTGACTGCTGAGCCCTTCAATTAATCAAATAGCTGAATACATTGAAGGTAGCTGAGTATTCTTCTCTCTGGTAATATGTTAAAACCCAACATCATATCAGATATTTTCACTAGAGACTAAAATCTGAGTTCATGTTGGGATAGCCGTCAAACAAAAAATGACATTCATTTAGTGAGTCTAACATCTGCTTAATTATTTTTATTACCCTGCTACATCTTAGGAGTAATATACCAAGAATTTGACGTACAAAAGAAATTACCTTTAATACAAAGAATGGCAGATTAGATCTATTGTTAAAGCACCTGGGAGAGAAGTGAGTTTAAATCCCAGCTCTGCCATTCTTTTATGTTTGACCTTGCCCATGACATTTTGCTTTCTAGACTCATTTTTCATACCTACTCAGTAGAGATTACTGGTATCACAGGACAAAAAAGTGGTGCAAATTTGCCTCTTAGAAAATCCAAGGTTCTTAAGATGCTATCTAGTCCCTCCATTCTTGCATCAAGTTAGCAGGCATGGGATCCTTGTAAGAATGATGCTATAAAATGAGGAGCTAAAAGATACCCAATACTTCAGAAATTCATAATGACAAGCTCCTATAATGAAGCAACTTCCCAACATTCCTATATAAAAACAGTCCTTCACATATGAAGAAACTGGATAACTTTCCAGAAAAAAAGGACTACTATTGAGTATATTAATCTCTTTTGTCTCATTTTGTGGTTTTTTCAGATACTTATGTTTGTCTGTTGAATCCAAGCCTAGCCTCACTCTATAAACTGTCAGAAGAGACCATCTCTTCAGATACCTTCTCTTTTCAACCCTACTGAGGTGCCAAACCAGTTTCCAGAAACAACTGCAAATTAGCGGCTAGTACCATTACCATAATAACAGTGATCTCCGCAAATTCTAGTGATCAAAACTGTAAAGGGAAGGGCAGAATTATGGCTTTTGGGGTTATTTGGGTTGGTTGTTTTGTTCATTTTTTTCCCCACAAAAGATACTATAAGCTACATTTTATAGTAACCTGCAGTTTGTTGCATGCAACTTCAGCAGTTCTCCAGCCATCATGCTGCAGGGCTCATACTGTGGAACATTTCCTGGACCATTCTACATAAGCAAATGAAAATCTTATGGCTGATGGGTCTTGTTTTTTACAGTATTTGTGGCTCCTAGTCCCTCTCTTCCATCTACCTATGGTTGAGGAAGTGATCTGCTGCAGCATTCCCAAACTTAAAAAAATGTTTCCAAAGCACTTAAAAAACATTAAGATAATAGTGCTGACACCCCATTCAACAGTGATCGGCAATCATGACTGTCGTGGTTTAAACCCAACCAACCACGCAGCTCGTTCACTCACTCAACCCCCCCTTTCTTGCCTTCCCCTGCTTCCAGAGAGATGGGGGGAGAATCAAAAGAATGCAACTTCCACAGGTTGAGATAAGAACAGTTCAGTAACTAAGGTAGAACACAAATCACTGCTGCTGCCACCAATAATAATAATGATAAAGGAAAAGAATACAGCATCCCATCAACCACAACAGATAACTCACGACACCCCACCAACCGAGTGCTGACCGACCACCTCTTCCAACCACCCCGAGAGAACTANGGTCCTGTCAGTACAGTCCTGTCCCTCCTTCCTCCCGGCTTCCCCTCCTCCCCGGCAGAGCATGAGGCTCACAAAGTCCTTGGTCAGGGCAAACATCGCTCAGCAACAACCAAAAACATCGGCCTCATCAGCCTTGTTCCTGGGTTAAGTCAAAACACAGCTACTAAAGAGAAGAAAAACTGACTGCAACTGCTGAACCCAGGACAATGACCTGCTGAAAAATCGTGGTGGGTTGACCCTATTTGTTAGCTAAGTCTCCACCCAGTCAGTCCATCAGTCTCCCTCCAGAGGGATGGAGGACAAAATCAGAACGACAAAAGCAAGAAAATCCACACGAGTCAAAAGTTGACCAATTGGAGCAGGGGGTGGGAGGCTGGAAGGGGAGAAGGCTGTGGGGAGAGAGAGGAAATAAAAATAAGCTAAGCAAATCAAAGGCAATCACTCACCACTTCTCACCGCCAGACCAATGTCCAGCTAGTCTCTGAGCAGTGACTACTTTGGAAAAACTACCCTCCATTTTAGTGCTGAGCATGACTTTTAACAGTATGGAGTATCCTTTTGGTTGTTCACTATCCCAGCTGCATCTCCTCCCAGACTTTTTACCCTTTTCAGCCTACTTGCTGAGGTGCAAAGTAAGAAACATAGATGGTCTTGACACTGTTCAAGCACTGTTCAATAACAGCCGAAATACTGATGGGTTGTCACACTGCTTTCATCACAAATCTAAAACACAGCACCATACAGGCTGCTTTGAAGAAAATGAATTCCATCCCAACCAGATCCAGAAATGAAATGAAGGAGAGTGCAAATTTGTTGGTTTTCTAGCAAACCCTATTGTGTATTGTTATTTTTTAAATCCTTCTTGTGATGCTCTCCACAACCCTACAAAAGACATACCCTGTCTTCAGTCTGATAACAAAACTCTTTATATTCCTCAGCATAATTTCAAAGTGCAGAACATGAATATTTGCCAACTCTTTCACTAAAATATTTTCAAAGTAACTCTCCTCACACATAGTCAGGGAAAAGTGCCATTGTTTCAATGGGGAAACAAAAAAACTTCTATTACTCCAGCACCCTTCCAGCAAGGAAATTCAGGATCCCAAAGAGAAAATTTATTCCAGGCTATGGGCTATACATCCTCCAGGTCCCAATCCTTAAAAATTTGGGCATCAAAATAACAGCAAGACCTGTTGAAATCCCTGCTATTCTCCTGTATCAGTTGCTTAGCAAGTGTAAAGTGGCATTGCTCAGTCAATCTAATGAAGTCAATACGCTACAGCTGGGAAACTGGCTTTATTTGATCCTGCTTGCCACAATAGCAAAGTGGACATGAAATATTGCATTCTTCCTATACCAGTAATGGCCAAATGAAGTAACATAAGAAGTGTTCAAAAACTCTTTCAGAATGAGGAGGATACTGAACTAAATTTACATGGCTACATGTAGGTCTGTGCACATGAGCCAAGAGTCTAAGGTTTCATTGTGGCTGATGGAGATTTAGCATACGTAATCAAGGGACCCTCAGGAAATTCTTCCTAAACTAAAATAGACACATATTATTGTTTGTGTTAGTCTGGTTGCTTTAGCCAAAACTCTAGAAGATAAACCCCTAATGCTTCTTACCCCGCGCAGATCCGTTCTGTTGTTAGAATATTTTAGGTTGCCAAAATGAGAGAAGATCCTAGGATTTTCCTAGTATTTTCTGCCCCTGCCTCCAGATGATACTAAACATGAGGCAAGTTGCTGTACTGCATGGGCCACTCCGCAACAGTGTAGGGAAGACAAGGCCAATGAAGTTTGGGAGACCGGCTACTGAGAAAGTGGGAGTAAAAGAAAGAGACAGGAAAGAGTTAAACAGGAGAAGAGAACCAGGACAAATACACAGATGTGAAACATGAACGCTAGGGGACAAAAATAAACCTTGAAGAAAGAAATGGTAGCAAAAAGGATAAAATGATGAGAAAAATTCTTGGGAATGTTTTAGAGGAAGAAAATGAGATTGAAGAAGAAAGAAAAAAGATGGATTAGCCTAACAGAATATGAAACACTGGTTAAAATCCTGGGGAAAAAAATAATCAAATTCAAATGAAAATGGATGAAACAAAAGGAACAAAAAATGAGAAATACAAAGCCCTAACAGTAACATGTTGTGTTACTGATTTCTAGTCTGTAACATTAAAAGATGATGCTACCCATCAAGGTTGGTTTATTTCACAGAAATTCGTGAGCATGCACCTTCTACATTCTATGCCATTGATTTTGGTAGCACTTCTGCATGTGCAGGTACATATAGATATTTGCAAGGCTAAAGTTTCCGTCTCCTTTTGTATTTGATGGGCCACACTCATGTGGAAGCATCATTTCTGGCGATGCAACTGTTTGAATCTTCTCTTATCCAGCACAAGAAAAAAAAATAAGTCAACAGCTATGATCCAGCCTACATTGCTGTGACACCCATCACGGCACCCCAAAGTCTCATCAGCTGCTGAAAGTCTTCTTATGAATTACACAGAAAACATTTCATCTGGATCTATTTATCCAATAAAGTTAGGTACACAGCCACAACATACTATTCCACCTGCATATAGATTTTGAACTTGCTCCAACTAACTTGCTAGCAGCCATTTCTAATCACACACACCAAGGATTTATTTTGCTCATCAGCCATGTAGGTATGTTATTTACTCATGACTACTTTCAGACTATACATTTCTTTTTTTCTTCCAAGAAGAGTAAAGACTTTATGATAGTACATGGAGAGTTCTCCCATATTTCCAGATTTGACAGGAAGTAAGCACACAAAGTGGGTATGCTTTACTTACAGCTTCATAATTTTAATCCAGAATTGCTAGTGATATCAACTTTGGGGCAATCATAGGACATGCATAAGTGTTAATTACAGCAGCATGTTTTCACCTATAGAAGTATTTTCTTTGTGTAGCTGTCACAAGAGAAACTTCTGAAATGGAACTTTCTCAGTCATGGGGGGCTAACAGTATAATACCCAAAATTAGACACCATCCATTTTTGTGTCAACAGCACTTCAGGTAGCTAAAGTACAAGTTCTCTCCCCTCAGATCTACTGATGAGTTACACCATGACTTAGAAGAACATACTCGTGAGTAAGCAACCTTCCCTATGGAAATTAATTCCCCAGGAAAGCGTTGTTTCAGGCATCTCCGCAGTGGAAACAAGAAACCAGCAAAAATGTCACAGCTGTTGAACACTGAACACTCAATATAATACCATCACAGAGAAATCTAAACTAAGTTTTAAAGCATTCTAAAATTAAAAGGCAAATACTTTCAGTAACAAGTACATACTGAATCATTTAATGCTTCATGATTTATTTATAAGGAATTTCACCATATAAGGGAAAAACTTGGTTGAAAAATAAATGAAAACCAGCATGACATTAATATGACCAGAGAGAACCTATTGCACTTGCCTTTGGGATATGATCAAAGGACTCAGTCCTGTGAACATAGTTCTGAAAAATAATCATGTCTGACAGCTGGCATATGGCCCCAATCCTTAGTTGTACTTGAACAGCATTTGCCACACCATCAGTGCAGAGCATGCCTAAAGACAACAGTCTTCTCTTGTGGCAATGACTCAAAACAGGAAACTTCCAGAAACACAAAGATAGCATCTATCTTATCCTCACACCCTGAGTAAAGGAAGTTAATAGGAAAAAGACCAGGATAAAAGGTCATCCCTAAACTAAACAATGGGTTTTGGGGACCTTGTGGAGATAGATAAGGAAGCCAAGGGTATATGTAACCTCCAAAACTACAGGAGATTAGAAGTTCTTTCCTTTTCTGTTGTTCATCCCAATGACACAGCTGAAAAGCAAGAGCTGCCACCCAAAGACCATACACAGACTGCAATGAATACACTGCAGGATACAGGTTATAGTCCATTCACTACTAGCCATTTGGAGACCTACTTGAAGTTGATTAAAGTTCCCCAAAGCTCATATGCCCTTTCTCCTAGGAAAGTGAAAGCATAGGAATAGAGAAGAATAGGAAAACAACTCAAGAAATGACCAGGATATGCAGATGAATGCATGTCTTATGTTCTTATGTTCTACAGATTTCATACAGCCTGTACAAGTAGGAAAACATGACATACATTTCCATGAACATTTCAGGCCATTTGCCAATTTTCAGGAAATAGTTTTGCCCTTTACTGCATCCATGTCCTGCTCCTCCTTGACACATCCTTGTATTATTTCATTCATCAATCAGGTCATCTCTGATGCAAAGCACACCATAATACACCCTTCAAAAGTCTGTTCACTACACTCACTACAGTTCACAATATATTCACAACATTCACTACAGTTATCTGGCATGTACAGTTGAATGCCACACATTCAAGCACATTCGAGTAAAAAGCACTTTCTCCT
Organism: Agapornis roseicollis; assembly: GCA_002631895.1. Taxonomy (NCBI): domain Eukaryota; kingdom Metazoa; phylum Chordata; class Aves; order Psittaciformes; family Psittacidae; genus Agapornis; species Agapornis roseicollis. The sequence continues at coordinate 23,721 of NDXB01016835.1, forward strand.
CCCTTCCAGAGCTCTTCCTCACAATGAACAATCCCATTGATCACCTAAAACTACATCTCCCTGTCCTTTCCTACTGCTGCAACAAGAACCTGTCTCCTTCTCACCATGAGCAAAAAGAAATGGCTCGATTTGGCCCTAAGACTCACAGCTGTGTTTCCAACACCCTGTGAAAACACCAGAACTGTGATTTGCTGTCACTGCTGATAAAGATATAGTTACACTATTGAACAATCACATTAATTCTGTGTTCTATTACTCAAGATCTGTGATTCACCCCAACAGAGTTAAATTAATGGAGTGTAAATAGGTCTGTCACATCTTCAATAATTTTCATGAAGTGTTTTTACTTTGTGAAAATATAATTTGTACACATGGTAAAAATCAATATTTTTCTTCTCGTACATTTTCATTTACATACAGAGAGGCAGAGGAAGGAAGGGAATTTACTTCATCAGTTTCCCACACACATTTGTATAGTCCTATCTCCACCTTTATACACTTGTGCATATTAATACTATGATCACTCAATATGTCCTGACATCAAGTCTTAAGCATTTTATAGATACACTGTTCATATTTTTAAAGCTCCCTTTAACAAGAAGTGAAGGAGGTAAAAATAGACCCAATAGCTGCAACTGATACTTATATTCATAAAATGTGAATATGGCAAAATCAATCATATCCAAAGATTTTATTCTCTTCACTCTTACAGTGGTTGTGTTCCTTGTCTTTATTATTCTCCACATCATTTCTGTACAGATCTTTAAACGCATAGAAGTGCAAATACACACTGCATGTAGAAGTGCTGTATCTACAGGCAGACAAGATCGTTCACAAAACCTAAAGCTTTTTATTGTATCCTTGATGTGTTCAGAAATGACAGGACAGAGAAAGAATTTGAAGCCCATACCATGAAAAGCCAGGAGTGGGAGCTTTTCTCTTTCTTTTATAAAATTAAAAAAAGAAAGATGGAATCTAGAGCTATCTTTTATTTGCAAGTAGTACTAAAATACCAAAACAGAGTACAACATTAGAAATCCCTAGCGATTCCTAGATTTCAAAAGGTACTTAAAAGAAATCATTTTCATTTCAAAAACACTAGATATCCATAAGTATCTATTGTAGAAAATGGGAGATACTGGATTCTCACTACCACTTACAACTTGAACTGTTTAAACACAGACTGAGGAATTTCATTTTAGGCTCAATCATGGTGATCAGCTGCTCTTTTAGTTCTCTATTTGCAAGATAAGCACTGACCTTGATTTATCATTCTGGGCTTCTGATAGTCATTTATGCTCATACAAAGTAAGTGTAATACACTGGTGGGTTTCTGATCATTGCTCTGGTCAACAAAGCATTGGTGTTAAACAGAAAGTCACATCCATCTCTTCTAATGTAGTTAAGAACACATTTCAAAGAAACCTGTAATGCACTGTATGGGAAAAAAAAAAAGGAAAAATAATGAGGGGTTTTTGGTTTTTTTTACAGGTGTATTTTCTATTCAGCTGAATTTCCTCTGATGCAGCATATTCTGAACATGAAAGCAGGGAGTCTTGAATACAGTTACACATTTCCACTTCTTTATAGAGAAGGTGAACGGAAGCTTCAATTCAAGCTTTACAATGCAAACATTACCTTGTGATTTTTTTTTATGAACTTTTTGTATTTCAGATCTCCCACGGTGATTTTATAAGCAAACAGAGGGTTTAGATTTCATTCAGGTCTGCCAAACAAACATGTATCACAACCAGCAGCAGTCTGAAAAGAGACTACAGGATTTTCTGAGTGACTATTCAGCAATACACATTCCTTAAATATTTTTAAGGGAAGGAAGCTTTCTGAACAGCAAAAGAATAAGGTAAATGAAAATTAAGTCCCAATGAGCTTCTCATTTTTCAGGTGGCCAATCTCAAGTTCAAGCTTGACACAGAAAACTGTTATTTATTTAGAGCTTGCCAAGTTTATTTTCTTTTGGCTGAACCAGAATATTTAATCTCAGGAGCAGAGACAGATGTCTCTTAGATAAGACACCTGCTCCCTTTAAGTTGGAAAATATAGTCAAATTGCATTAGATTATCCACCTACATGAGCATATTTTAGCTGCAGAAAAGAGAATTGTCTGCAAGGAGTTGATTATACTTAGCTTGGAGCAGCTCAGATACTTGTCACTGCTTCAAGGAATGGATGCAGGCATCAGAAGACTCAGACTCAGTAACTGTAATCCTCATCAGGATGTGCACTGAAAACCTTTTTCCTTCCTCCACCAATCTGATATGACATGAAGAAAATTCACCACTGCTCACATAATCACACAAGAAGAAACAGATAGGTGAGACCAAAGGTCTGCCTTCAACACCAGCAAAAAAAAGGGTGCGTAAGGAAGAGTATAAGAATAAGGGAAGTCTGTAATGACATTTACCCAGAATGTCCTTCCTGTGTCTAACCATTTGTGGCTCAGAGAGCTCCTGAGCCAGAACATATTCTTTCTGGAAAACATTACCCATTGCCTCTCCTTAAGCAATTTAATGTATAGAAAACCAGTGGCTGTGTTTATTTCGTAAAAATTATGGATGGATTCATTGGCGTCCTAAATTCACCAGCCTCGGGAAGAAGTTGTGAGAAAATCCTGAGCACAGGTAATCACAAGGAGGCATAAAGGCACAAAAGGTTCTTGGTGTAAGTCATGAGTTACTCCACGCATGATGCGCCTTTCCAAAATTACTATTAAAGGCAAACGAGGCCTACCTGCCAACCTGCCTTGGTAACCACTGCAGTACACAGGGGGAGTCCAGGGTGCATCTTCTCTTGTTTTAGATTATAGAGTAGCAAGCATTTGTGGGTAGGCAGTCCTAGAGTTACTACAAACCTCTCCTTTGCAAACCTTGTACTTCATTCCCTCATTCTCCTCAACAGGACTAGGCACAGCAGAGCAATCCTTCTACATGCAGAAAGCCAAGAATGCTGGTTATTTCTGCTCACACACCACGTAAAAGTAGTACTGAAATGCATAACAGACTTTGTCTTCCCTGTGCACAAAAGACACACGCTCTTTATGCTACAACACACGCACTCCAAAAGTTTACAAAAGAAATAACTTGACATTTTAATAATAAAGATACCAAATATTCTCACCCAACCCTCTAAGCAGATGGGGGAAAGAGTGACTATTGATAACAAGTAGATAATTTCCTCTTGATTGCTATTCATAAACTCCTTATGAATGTTAACACTGTAAGCCTTGCATATCATTGAAATTAAAATTTCTGCCTGGCAATACCTGCATCCCTGTACAGCTTGGCTTACAAAGACTTCCAAATTTTTTTAAATCATTTCCATAAGAAGAGGAGCTTCACTTTATTGTGAGCCATGGCAGCCTAGCAGGCAGATAAAGCTTTACCTTAGACTGGCGTGTCAACTCCTTTGCAGTTCTGACCTCTCCATTCATTTTTCTTTTAAATAGCAAAGAGAAAAATAGATTTGATAGAAAAATGGATGTAACTGCAAATTAGGCACCTATCATGCTTACTGCCTACTGGCAATCTCACTTTGCCTTTCAAAAGAGTGAGATGGGTGCCTTTCAAGCCTTTCAAACTGTAGAAATGTAAAATACAAGTTCTGCTTAAAGTGTAAGTATTTTGAAATTATGACTATTAACAAACAGAGGCAGTTTTTTGTTGTTAGTATTCATTAATTAATTGGACTTCCATGAACCAAAGGCTGAATCCTGAGCAAAAGACACAGAAGCATTTCACTGATAAGCATTTGTGTATCTATGTGGTTCCTATTAAAACACATATAATGAGATGCACTTTCCAATGGGCATCAGGCTCCTCCAGCTGATGGGGTCACATGCAAATGGATTACCTTTATGTAATTACCTCTATATTCTGTAGTGCACACTCACTGTCGTGCAGTAGCCCACAGACTTGGAACTGAACATCATGATGCCATTTATATCGCTCAGGTTTCTCCCACCAAGTGCAACCCATTCTACAACCCTGCAGGCAGCTATCCACATTCCTGTCCACCTACATAGATTCAATACTACACATGTCCTCACATGCCTTCAGGTCTCCTCCCACAAGTCCCTGCCTTTGACAACTGGATCATGGGACCAACCACACAACTTAACTGGCTCTGCCCAAGTCTCACCACTTGATTAACTTATAACCAAAGGAAAAGGAGACCAGAAGCTGGATGTGGCTATCAGGCTTTCATCAAGCATACGTACACATTGTAGCTAGCAGTCCAAGAGGGTCAGGTAGCAAACAAGTACCTCTTTTCCCAAGAACCCAAGCCAGAACACTCCAGCAAGGCGCTATGATCTGCTTAACCTCATTTTCCCCAAGTATAAGTGATACTGTGATGTACTGGAGCAGTCTTCCCCCACTGAAAATACCCCAAGTCATAAGAAGTCACCAAGATTTAAAACCAGCAAGGAGGACACAGCACTTAACACTACATACAACCTTCTTGGGCCCACAAACAAAGGTAGGAGAACAGATACTACCAAGGCCAAGTTTCTTTTCCCAAGTCACACAGGCAGGAGTTGAGCTACATGTCAACAAATCACACCATTTTTACTCTTCAAAAAAGCCTTTATTCTTCTCCAAGACAGAAGACCTTCATTAACCTCACTCCACACTTTGCTCTCTTCACAAAGAATGAATTCTGACAGCCCTGCCTCATGGAGCAGCATCCTGAGTGCTTTTCTGTGTTCTTGGTTCATCTGGAAAGCAAACACGGCATTTGCCACAAAGGACCCTGTCCTTAACGCACCCTGTACTCTTTTCAACCATGAAGCTTCGAGGGAGGCCACACCTCAGCCATCTGAGCTATAACTGAAGGGTCTGTCAAAGACAGGCGATGCTAAGGGTCTCCCCCCTGGTGTGGACTATCACAAAAGCAGGCCAAGTTGTCACTTGTCTGCATACATACATTTATATGTATTCATAGGTGTGCACGGATGTGCTCTTTCTGCTTAGTTGTGATCCAAAGAAACACTGACCTTTACTCACAGAAGACTACTCCCTGGGCAGATCTCTGAATCAAAACTGCTTACCCTCTGACCAAGCAATCACACACAGTAATCTGGATAAAGAAATACTACAAGATTTTCTACTAGGGAAATCCCCAATAAAACCCAGCACATTAAAACACATTCTTTAAGGTATACAAACTTTTTTACTTGCCTCTGCACTCACGCACCACATCCTTCAACATGTGAGCCATTTCATGTCTGGCCCTGTGCTTGAGCTACCTTCACAGGTGTCCTTTTCCCATGTGCCTGTTCCCAGGATAACAGTCATCTGACTTGATAGGATTCACATGGATGGCTTGTGTTGTGGGCAGGGCTTTCCTTTGCATGCAGCAATGAAAGAGCAGATAAATTTAAGGCATCCCAAAGAACAGAAAATAGCTCCATAGAGCAGCAACAGATGGTTATCCAAGAAGAGCAAGCAGGGCATAGGGTGAGAGGTCAGAAACTGGAACAGGGGAGGAGCAAGGCCAAACCAAATATGTGTATACCCCTTTCACAGACAACAATCTTAATTTTTTTAATCCCTCCAGCTGTCACTCACATCTTCTCTTCTGCATGAGAATTTATGCTAAAGCAAACTGAATTTGTACAAACATGACAACTGTGCACATATGGAACATATTCATCTCCTACACAAGTGTCTTCTACTGCACCAAATTAAGCCACTCCACATATATATATATTCATGAAAGCCCTAGGAAGGGAGGAGAGAAGCTATGTGGAGGAAGCCGGGCAGGTTTCACAGCAGGGAGGTGCTGCCAAAGTCCTGACTGACGTTTGCTTCAGTGCAGGTGCAGACTGGCAATGGACAATGTTGGTAGGTGCATAAATAAAGCTAGGACTGGCGCCACTGGTTGACACATAAGCAGGATCAAGCAGAAGCAGCCATAGATCTGTGTGGTTACTATGGGAAGTCAAAGTAATGCCATGCATGCATACTTATGAGTGTTGTGCTGATCACCAAAAGCCACTGTAACAGTGTGATGTCAAGGGTTTGCAACAGAGCTGGTAGGCAAATCCCAGCTACATTTTTCTCAACACTTAGCCAGCATCATCAGCAAAAGCAAGTGAGGCAGAAAGACATGTTTTCCATCTAAACCCGAAATCCCAGACACATTACTCGATATTACACATGGTTTTATTGATACCAAATAAGTATTTCCTTCCAAGCACCTGCGGGCTTAGTTACTTCTCAGTATCCACTACAACTGAAGATTAGCTAGAAAGCCAATCCCTTACCATTTCTTTATCCTACTCAAACCTGCTTTGGATAGTACCTAAATCTTCTGTAGGTCTTGCATATTCAGAGTTCAGCATATTGCATATGCATGTTGCATATTCAGAGTTCAGCACATGCTCTGCTGTTTTGCTTTAGTGGCACTAATAGGGTTTCCATACCAGTGACATCAAGCAATTCCTCTTCATCACAGTAGTGAACAGTTTAATTATTAACACAAATAATTCAGACTAGGTTAATTTGTAATGGTGCAACTGACACATAGAAAGGACCTTTGGTTTATCTGCTGCTACCTTCAAAATAATATATACAGCACAAAAGTAACATGTAAAGACGTGCAGAGAGCTCAGCCCAGCTATTCAAGCTGGCTCAGACACAGAGAAACCTTTTGGCACCTAAAGATTATGGGGCAACTCTCTTAATATCAAAACCAGGGATTGTTCGCCCTTCTTCTGCTAGGTCTGTATCAATGATGATGAGATATGAATAGCTTTCTAAGGCATCATGAGGAGTTCAGTTTTGTTTGGTGCTTTTAAATCCTTTTCTGAGTCACGTTTAGCTGCTCTGGATCTTTTATTACAGATGAGTTAGTTGCAAAAGCACATAATATCCCAAAACATCAATCTGATATGGCATAATGAGAGCAGGATTCATGGGGTGGTTTTGTTCTGTTTCTTCTTAAATCAACTACTGACAAATCAATATATTTTTCTGCTATTTCTGCTTCACTGTTTTATTTTTTCATAAAGTCTGGAACTTCAAGTAAAGATTAAATGTGTTGAGCTATCATCTCATTAATTGTTCTGAATTGGTGAAGTATTCCTAGTTATACATTAATGTCCTTATTTATGGCAAATAAGACAATTGCCTCACACGAAGACTTTGTGACTGTAGTATGACATCCCACTCAGTGGCCAGAATTACTGCTTATGTTGAGTGCCTGTGGTTAGAGTGCAGCTTGCGGAGAGCTGCTTTCTACCTCCAACTTCACCACCAGTTCCCTTGTGGTTGGTTACTCAGCCAGGTAACTGACATAGGTGATTGGAGTTGAACATCTAAAACCAGAGGTGGACAGAAGCTGTAATACCTTTTACTCCTCTGCACTTCCAATTTGTTTGTTGTGATATTTTGAATGTTTGGGTCTTTTGGTTTTGGGTTTGTTTTCTCTTTCTGTCCTTTGATTTGTTGGGTTTTGGGGGGTTTAGTCTTTGGTTGGGTTTTTTGGGGGACTGGGTGGTTTTGTTTAGGGTTCTGGGGTTTAGGGTTTTTCCAGTGGGCGGAAGGATGTGAGGAATGTCCTTTTATTTTTTACAAAGCTCTGAAATCTTTGGGTGGGAGACTTTGTTAAACTTCTCTAAAGGTAGTGGGATAAGTGCCCATTGATTGCATTGATGGGCTTTAGATCAGACTATGTCTAGCACAGGCAACTACTAGACTTTTCTTCCCACATTTCTGCTTTTTATACTATGTTTTGAGTACAATTCATAACCCTTAGGGTTATTTTCTGCTTGTGCTTTTCCTCAATGGCGACTTCAAAAAAGTGAAAAGAACAAAAAAAGAAAGTTTCACTTCTTCAAACCCTTTATTAATCCTGGTTATAATCAACATATTCTTAGATCTCATTGAGCTTGACATGAGACTCCATTTAAACACATCCAGTCTGAAAAATATTCCCTCTTGGTTAATAAACACAAGAACTGTTTTCCTTTAGACTCAGTGTTGCTTTAATGTTTTCCTTCAAGCCAAGATTTATTGTGAATGCTACAAATAAACACTGCCTTTACATTCTTTATTAAACCTAGAAATACCCTTGTAAGCAAAGATCAACAAAAGTAGTTGACAAGAGGAAGAATGAAACAATTTCAGGAAGATAGACCACCTATTCCTGTCTCTCAGGTACAACAGTAATCTTGTTCATTTATGCTGCGGTTCAGGACAGAACTCACTAAGAATGCATCTGTTTGGTCAAATACAGTACATTACTTTGCTTGCATGTAAGCAATTTCCAAACTAAAACTGTTTATATTTGTGTACAGCTATACCCATACTATTAGTCCATCTAAGATGCGGGACTTCTTTGCTCAAACACTGTCACTCCTAACTACATATGTTCAGGATTAGGGATGCTTCCTATCCCCCAAGCTCAAAAGGTAGACTAATCAAGCAGAAGGTTGCCTGCTTCTGTCTATGCAGCTGCATTTCAAGAGTCACAAGTACATTCTCTACTGTAACTCTTTACAGACACCTCTTCTATTTTATGAGAAGTGCAGAGTTCCCCACTACCAGCCATAGTGATAACTCCTTAGGTCCCTAAAATAAACTGTATGAAACCCCACAGAAGACTTGATATTTTTGTAAGAATTTAGTCCACGGTGCCTTCACTTAATACTGTAAATCAGATCTTCTTAGATATCGATGGATCTCTGGGGAGAGTTCAAGAAGTGGTTTCCATCACAACGCTGCTGCCATAAAGCATTTGTGGTCTAACAGTGGTTAGCTTTCACCAGTTACTCTCAAATAGGTGAAGATAATCTTATGGTAACATGTATTCAGTAATGGCCAAGTCAGTTCACCTAATCTAGTGTCCTGATTCTACCTATGGCCCGTATCAGCTGTTTCTAAGGAAGCTCTAAATAATATAGCAGCACAGAAATATTTAATAAAATATTGTTCACATTCTAGCAAAAGGAATATCCATTGTTTGTGCTGAGCAAATGCAGAATTAGTTGTAGGTAGGAAAGTCTCACGTTAGCATTTCACATTTAAGGGTTTGCTTTTGTCCCAAAACATGACAGCTTACACACTTTCAGAGCGATTGGTCTGCTAGCCAAGAGAGGAAGCAACAGCAGAAGGTATGTATAGTCACATATGGCCAGATCACAGAACCATCCGGACTTAATACAGGCTGAAGCTCTGGCCAACAGACGTTCCTGATATCCAGAGAGAAATTTGCTGGCACTTGGGAAGTGTGCATTGTGGCAAACAAACATCACACTTACACCCAGCACTTTCTTTGCCAAAACTAGAAAAATCCCATTTATAGTGCATCATCTGAATTAAAACTGGTTTTATCCATCTCCACCTTTGAACATCAGGCACAGTGGCTTTTATTTGTTTTGGGTTTGGTTTTTTTTTTGTTGTTTTCTTTTAATTTTAGAATAATACAATCTTTGACAAAGCTGCCACAAGGATGATCTGACAGAGCTGTGTGAGATAGCACATAGAATTTAAAAGTAAAATAATCATAGAACCTTTGAAATCTCTTCCTAGTCATTCCTCCAATCTTTCATTGTACTCAGTCATGCCATTTTTGCAAGCAAGACTGTAATACAAGACATCCCGGCATTCTAAGAAGCTTCTGTACTTGATGCACAGTTATTTTGTAAATAAATCTACAATGAAGCACTTAAAGGCTGATTTCTTACCTTTTTAGCAACTAGGCATAAAATATTGGGCCATAAAATGCTTACAAATTAGATTACTGGAAGTGAATAGAATGCATTGTTATCTACTGAACCAATAGTGGGTCAAATGGCAGTTTGAATTCTCATGGTGAATATGACTGCAACCTTCACATATACCATTGACAGAAAGCAATTTTATTTACATTTTTAAATCCACATAAAGGTGAAAGATGGTACCACCACTAAAGGAAATATTAAGATCTCCCAAGGTCATATGTAGCCTGAAATGAAGCAAGACTTCCTTAATCGTGCTACCAGTACATTTCACCCATATCTGGTGATCTATTTTCATTTAACAGTTGAGAAATCTCCTTATTTTAAGATAGAGATATAAGAAATAATGAGAGGCTAGTTCTTTTATTCCCTTAGCTGTTTCTGCACAAACTAATCACTAATTATGTTTGAGCTGTTATAACAAGCTACATGTTTCAGCTGTACAGATTAAAAAGGCAGAGTGAAAAAACCCGATTTGAAAAGAAATACACTGCACCCTTTTAGACCAACGGAACTATGATGTCTAGTATTCTAAAAGAGAATATTTAGAAAATAATTAAAGCTATGTCTAATTTTATGTAACCTGTGCTTTTAAGTATTTAAAGAACAGCTTTTTTCATTCTATGCATATCAAATGTGGCTCTCTGACACTCTCAATTCAAAAAAGAAATCTATCCATTATATCGCAGCATTTTCTCTGCCCCTTTTAAGCACCTCATGATGGAAAACTTATTACTACAAGTCTGGTCTGCAGCCACTACACAGTGGGCAGTGTTATAAAGAAATGGTAAAAATAGCAGTAACTGCATTCTTGAAAGCATTCTATATAACACTTCGAGCTTCTCTGAAGTGCAACTTTTAAGGAAAAGAAAAAAAAGGAAAAGGAAATCACAAAAGGTATTTATAGGATAACACCACTTTGGAAAGTACTGTCACAAAGAACACCTAGGAGGGAACATCTGTCTATAAATTATAGATTATTCTGGTAGCAATGGCTATGATTAAGGTTGCCTGAAACTGCCCATATTAAGACCTTTCTTTTAGTTGCTTGTGAATTGGTTGGATTCTAAGCACTTGGAGTAAAATCTTCCCTGTAAGGTATCTGCCTCAATATTTATCTAGCCTTTGTGGAAAGTTCAACACAAAACGGTTTAGAGAACAAGATTACAGGAAAATATACCTTGCTTTGAAAAAGAAGGTTCTTCTTTGAGGAATCCTAATGTTGCCTTTTTGGAGAAAGAAAAACCTTTGAAACATGGTATGGCACAGCCTTTTTCAGGTGTATAATTTTTACAGTTCCTGAAATGCCCATTCAATCCAGTCTATTTTGTTGAGTAGTTTTATTCTCAAGTCTTAACTACCTTTTCCTAGAAGCACCTCAGCTTTTACAGCTAAAAAAATCATTAATATTCTTTGCATGCTTCAGCTCTCAGAAGCTACTTGCCTGGAATAACCATACATGTTTCATCTCTGCAAAACAGTTTGCTTTCTTCAGCCCATAGAGCTAGACCTACCAAGCTAGAATACCCCTGCAGTCCTTGCTCCTGACATCCTAAACCAACAAAGTAAGATGCTGAATCCAAGTTCTCCTCTCCTTTTACTGCCAGGTTCTGCTGGTGCACTGAGAAGAGGCAGCTAGACAAAGAGAGCATGCAGTCATTAGTGGATAGATTTTTATGGGGAGTGATAGATACAAATCATTAAACCAATCCAATTATAAGCTTAAAAATAATGGATAGGGAGTGATGGTAGTGGCCTGCAAATTGGTAACTTGTTTCAAGCTAACAATATACACCCACTGCTCCATAAGTATACAACCATAAGTATTGCTCTCAAGTGAAAATAAAAGCCTTCATGATCTTAGGCACATAAACTGCCTTCTAGAAGTAGTTCATTAACTGTGCCATGACAGACTCACAGGGGTTTTGTTTAAATGTGAGGACAAGAACTGGACTTGAATCCAAGTGAAAATAAAGGCTGTCCACAAAGCAGATTAAAAACAGGAAAGCACAAGACTCTTTATGTTTACTATTAGAAATTTTGGAAGATCCTTCAGGCTACATTCAGAAGGTGCCTATAATTACTTCAATGGGTGCTCACTCTCTGTCCCAAGGACCTGTTAAGAGTTTGTAACTTGAAATTAGATACCCACATATCCCTCCTGGGAGAAGTTTTCTGAAGGCATAGTTCACAGAAAGTACAAAACTACCCAAACTAAGCAACCAGGGGAAGACAAGGAATTAATTTAAACACTTTCTGACACCTTATTTTACTCTTGCTAATACATCCAGTGGATAGAGTTGGCAAGGCAACAGAATTTTAACTTTCTGGTTTAAGAATTCCTTTCACAGCAGAATAAAGCCTTTTTTTCTGATAAGGGCTCTCAAAACCTTAAGTGCTTCTACTATGAATAAAGTCATATGCATAGGGCCAAAGAACAAGAAGGAAAGACTCAAACCCACAAATGTCTTAAAGCTTACCTATAGGAAGCCCCTGTTTCCTGGCTGAAGGATTATCTGAGTGCATTAAACAAAACATAATAAAATGAACAAGCAAACCAAAGAAAATTCCCCATGGTATTGCACTAGACAGTAGTTAAAGCAATTACCTCCGAAGTACAAGTTTTGGGTTCATGGTCCTGAGGCAGAGAAAGAAACTAAATCTCTTACATTCATACCAAGGGCTTCAGACTCTGATCTAATGAAAAAAATATTGATGGAAGACAAACTAAATGGAGAACAAAACAGTCCTATGACCCTACCATATATTTTGTAAGTGTTGAGTGTTACAGACCCAGCTGGAACTACTTCCCAATAGTCAGCCCTGCCCTATTTTTGTTTCTTTGCTTTCATGCATGTCTGTGAATCAAGGGCATGATTACTAGAGATGTCATGGTATTTTAGGCTGCAATGGTGGCATTTCAGACAACAAATAATCCAGAGTCTAACTATCACAGCAGATCCTAATTCTGTTGCGACAGCTGGATGTGAGGTGCAGTCATTTGTCAGGGATTAGAGCTTAGCTGCATGTTGTTAGCATGTTTCTATGTTCTGAATTACATCAGTTATGGATAAAGGTACCATACAGTGAGGACACTGAAAAATGTACGAAGATGATATTCAGTCTGTCATGAACTGAAAGCACCACACTGAAGCAAGTCAGAGCTTGAGAGCATAGTTGATTCTCAAGTAATTATGAAGTAATAGAATATGAACAAGTTAACCAGTTAAAGGTAGAAGCTGTGATACAAGGCAACAAAGATGAAGACTAAAGAATATTGCATGCAAGAGAAACTTTCTGCACAGTCATTTCACTGAACATTTGCAAAGTTTCTTTCCTGTGCTCAAAGGCAGTAATTCTGTACGAGATAAAAAAAGAGCCCAAACAACCCTAAGTGAAGAGTACAGCCTTGAACCAAGCTTGTGACTGAAGTCAGAATCTCAGGATTTGGGTAACACTGACTCAGTCGCTAATGATGTCAGATGCTGTGTAAATGTTTCTTAAGCAGCCAAGAACGAAAGAGAGGTCTAGGCTTAGAGAAGACAGACGTTTCTAGAAGTAAGATATTGAAGGAGAAAAGACTGTGAAAGCAAAGCAATTGGGACAGAATGAGTCTTTATTCAGATTCTATTTTCTTTGAGTCTGTTTTGATTTCTAAGAAAGAATTTGTGCTGCGATTGCCTTTTGATTACTGTACTTATTTCTATGCAACTTCAGTGACTCATTCATCATTTAGGACAAACATGATCTCGTTGAAGATGAACCTCCTATTTCATCATGCATGAGAGCTAACAACATTCCCAATGAGTCCTTTAGCAAAAGTAGAGGTGGACATAGAAAACATTCTTTAGGTACTAAACAGGTCAAAACATGTGATTTAAAAAAAAATGAAAATAAAATATCCCATATCATGTTTAGTTATCTTGAAAGCAAACAAAAGAACATAAACTCAAGTTTATTTTTATAACCATTGGAGATTACTTTTATACCTATATTTCTGCTGAGAATTTTGTACCTAAGCAGTGACACATTTAATGCCTCAAGTGACCTGAAAATTGCTTCCATTGTCAAAGAGAACTATCTCAATTAAGAAAAATAATTGAGTCCATTTTCAGTCAGGCCATCTTTAGGGCAGCTTTTGCTTCTTCAGTATATGCTCAGAAAGGCATTGGAAACTAGGATAAATTTATCAGTTTAATTTGAATTGGGTAGGTTTTCCATCCCCAGTGGGCATATTTGTTAGAATCTGACTGTAGCTGGTCCCATTATTAACAGCAAACAATTTGATAAATTTATCCTATATTTCTGCTCATGAAGTAACCTCTCCCACTCTGACTGCCTTTTTTATTCATAAGCATTCCGTGAATCTTTTCAGCATATTTTACTCTGGGATTTGTTTAGGAGCTCTTTGTTTCATCTAATCATTACCGTTTCCTTACTAGAGATGGTGTGACTTTAAATCTTCAGCTAGTACTGTCTTTGTTCTGCTGGGTCACTCTAACTGTAGTATTAGGAATGCTTATGATGTGATTCGCAAACATTTAGTGAGATGTTTGAAGCTCTGATTTACCAAGGGAGACACAAATCTATCCAGAAACAATCCTTCCCTAAACATCCATCAGACGAAATAATTTTGCATAGGTGTGCTCAAAAAAGGATGAGAATACAGAAGAATTGAAAGCTTCTGAAGAGCAAGAATTTTTAAAGGTGGATCCTCATGCTGTCAACCCATCTTATTTCAAGCCACTCCCCTGTTTTTCTGTGATAGTTGATCCTTCATCTGTTAATCCAACCGCCACACCATCAGCTGCAGCTAAATCAAGGAAAGAAGGGGCAACAAGGACCACGGCCCAGAGGAGTTGCAAGTCGTCTCACTTCATTGCAACTTGAAAGTTGCAATGAAGTGAGAATTGCAGGATTCACAAACAACAAGTTTGCTATTTTTACAGAAGTTATTAACATAAACCCAGGGTAATCAGCCTTTTCTAAACATGCTGAAGAGGGAATTATTGCAAACAGTTCTACAGTCTTTGAGGTCCTGACAAAAAGGCAGGGGACAGAAAATTCCTAGAATTTGGGGATTAATTCCTAAATCAATCACGACAACTGGACCATACTTAAGGAGGGCTATGTGGAAATACTGCCTTGAACTCAGTCTATATACCTACATTAATTTGCAGAGCTGGGATAGGAAACAGCTTCCATAACAACCGTGGGACCATTACATCCCCACCAATGAACAACTTTTCCTATGAATACATGAGCACATATGTCTCTCCTTACATGAAGTGGTTTACTCCTGCTCAAGAGGTTAAAAACTTTCCATAAGCAATGGAAAAGTAGGCGCAAGTTTAGGGAATGTGAAACACACACGCATAATAGAGCCAGGGACCTGCCGATTAGCTCCATTTTAGCCTGAATCAACAGGCTAGCAAAGTCACAGCTCCACCTGTTGAGCTAAAGCAAATCACCCACCTATAACGGCTGGCAGCATAGATTCCCTTTTTTTGCAGACATAGGTAACTGGCACTAACACTGTGCCGCTTGGATAAAACAAAACACAAAAGCTGAGAGACAATTCATGTAGTCATTATTCTAGGTGAAGGAGTACTGTAGCCATTGAACCATTCTGCCAGAGAACAAATGGACTTGGATCTAAAGGAAGGGTCTAATGGAAGATTAAAGACAGGACAATAGTCTTCTGGGTAAACATACTGAAGCAAACCACAATGTCAAAAAAATATGCTAAAAATGCAAGCATATAGAGCCCACTCAGTTCTTCTTAACTTCACAGGAGACTAAGTTGCTCAGACCAAAGGCTGTGAACACCACATAGCCATATATACATATTTTTTCACATTTATTAGAAATCATAGAATCATAGAATAGTCAGGGTTGGAAAGGACCTTAAGATCATCTGGTTCCAACTCCCTCCTATGAGCAGGGACACCTCACACTAAACCATGCCACACAAGGCTTCCTCCAAACTGGCCTTGAACACTGCCAGGGATGGAGCACTCACAACCTCCCTGGGCAACCCATTCCAGTGCCTCACCACCCTAACAGGAAAGAATTCCTTCCTTAGATCCAATCTAAACCTCCCCTGTTTCAGTTTGAACCCGTTACCCCTTGTCCTGTCACTACAGTCCCTAATGAAGAGTCCCTCCCCAGCATCCCTATAGGCCCCCTTCAGACACTGGATGGCTGCTATCAGGTCTCCACGCAGCCTTCTCTTCCCCAGGCTAAACAGCCCCAACTCTCTCAGCCTCTTTCTCCCGGTGCTAGGTATGGATAGGCAATTCACACACAGTAACTCAAGCTAAAATGTAATGAAATAACATTCCCAACCTCCTTATTAAAGTGGAAGTATTTATCAAGCTACGGATACCATTTTATGACCAGAAAAATCAATGGCAAAATTCTTGAGTCTGAATGATCTTGAATCAGCATGCAAGTTTCTTGTACAGGGGTAAACAAGGTAGATTTTTTTGCCTTACGCGGTCACTATTTAAGTCCATTTTTCTTCTTTAAGGCAAAAAAAATCTGCAGTGATCTGCACAAAATGTACATCAGAGTCAGTTCGACTGCAAATGTAGAGCACAGATACAATGCTGTACACAGGCCACACATGGCTTCTCAGATATGCCACCATTTGCATCTCTGTAATTCTTTATGATTCTGAGGGTGCTCGATACTTAAAAAATACATCTACCAAAAAAAATCTATTCGAACAAATAAATGTTAGCTTCATTTCAAACGTAATGGCATTTCGCAGGCTGTTTCTTCAGAAGCTGAATCAGCAGCCAAAGCAAATTATGATTGCAAAGATTCAGAACAAGAAAAAAAAAGGTATCAAATAATTAATGGATCATTTTCATTATACAATTAATTATTATCCAACCATAATGGAGAAAACACATTTACGGTGTGGAATAACAGATGCATAATATCGTAATAGATCCTAAGTAGCCCAGAGGTGAATTCGGGGAGTTCCTGGCATAAATATTACCTTGTAACATTTATAAAGATACAGATGTGTGATCTTTCCTGGTATGGAAGAAGAAGATTTTATACCCTAAAACCAGACATGCAAAAAACCATACTGCATTTGCTTTCTTAGGATCCTAGTTCAGTAGAGCACTGAAGCATATGTGAGTGAGTTTCTTAACACTGCAGTGTTAAGCTTGTGTTTTGTTTCTAAAAAAGTAGTTACAAACCATTGGCATCTACTCTGAAGTGTCTGCTACAACCCCACAATTTCAGAATATTCTATAAATTATAAAGAATAAAAGCGGCACTTTTACCTCCTCCTACATGCTTAGTCACACATTTCCATATTCATTTGGGCTACATTACATTGAAATACTGAACCATAACATTAAAATCTGCTAATCCACTCAACAGCTTTTCTAAGGCTCGCACTCTGCTTTGCTAGCAAATATTCCATGCATTTAAGGTGCAAACACAAACTGATATATCTATAATTCTGTGGGATAGTATCTTATTGCAATAACTAATTTTAATAGAGACAGCAGAGCTTCTCACAGAGGAGGGAGATAAACAGCAAGAAGTACTGCCACTTGATTCAGCAGAAGAAAGCGGAGGACATAGATGATTCACACAGACTACTGTTTTATCAAGGGTCAGACAATGTTGTTTCTTTCTTACTCCAAGTGACTGCTCACAGAAGTGGCTCCGCTGAGTGAATATCCTTTGTGCAAGTAGCTAGAAAGATCCCAATGTCTCCTATTTCAGGTATTAGAAAGCAGTGTAATTAAAGGGTCATATTCTTGCACCTCTGTTTCCAATGTGTTCAAAGCTACCATCTACAGCAAGCAGGCCAATTAAGCAAATAGGATTGTTTGTGGAAGCAGGGAGAATAAATAAGTAGGAATATAAAACCGTGGGCCTTGTTAAGGTACTATCCATTACAGATGAAGGCAGCAGGATGGAGCCCATCTTTTCTAGTGGTGAAGGTTTTGCTGTACTATTATGCACATCTTTTACGTCGCATCTCTGTATTTGTACTCCTCCATATTCCCCTCCTTTTTAAAGATCTGTTCACTCAGCAATTGTCACCCATAAAGCTACAGTATTATTGCTATGTTTTACCTAGCAATATCTCAAGACATTAAGCATTCCCCACATAAACATTAAGAAAAAACTTAGTGTGTAAAAGAGCAGCTGCAGAAAGCAACAACATAAATTGAGTCAAATTACAAATTAACATTCTGATTTTGACAGTGCAGCAACCATGAGGACACAGCTTTAATATGATAGTTATTTTAAGTCCATACCTTCCTTTACAGGACCTCAAATGCTATGGATGAGATTGTAAATATAAAAAGTAATCAATTCATTTTATATACGTAGTTTTATATACCTGAAGGCCGATGTCAACATTTGTTGACAAAATAGCCTAGCAGAAGAATTGTTTTTCCAAAGTTCAATCAAGAATAGCTTATAAAAATGGCTGTGCAAGTAAGTATTACAGTACAGGTGGTCTGAACTATCCATAACAGCAATTCCATTAGCTAATTTTCTTAAGACCTGACAATTACACTTTCAATGTGAAGTGGCATCTGAATAATGGCAAGCAATTCCCAGTGATAGAAATGGTCCACTTAATCTTCAACAGGAAACAGAATCCGTCCTCCTTGCACAAGTAAGACATGAATTTACAGAGAAATCCTATTTTGTGTAACATTGCAGGAACAGGCCATAGGATCTGCTGTGTAGGAGCCTTTGGTTTACAAGAGTGCTCTCGGTACACAGCTAAAGTGTCTTCTTTTCCTTTTCCTTTTACCCAGTGGCTTATATGAACCTCTCAGACAAATGGAGGAAACATTGCACTATCTGAAAATTAACTCCCAGATAACGCATGGGGAGTCAGGGAGGAGAGCACAGTGTTGGGATGACTTAGTCAGTAATAATTTATCACGTCACTGATGTCATTTCTGAAATCAGTGTGTAGTATCAGCCGGAAACACCGAGTCCAGGGATTTCTGGATCAAAATATCAGATGTTCTAACTAGGAGGATAAGTAGGATATTCTGTTTTTCAACTGGGAATGCTGTATTGATTAGAGTTTAAGTGACTTTTTTTTTCCTGAATAAATCATGCAATTTATATATATTATATTTTAATGACTGGTGTTTCCAAGAACTGAGGCTGCTAGATCACTTCTTTCCTGGTATTGTTTTGGTCGTCAGCTCTGCTGCTGATTCTGCTGAGCCTAGAGAGGCCTTGCCCAGCTTAAACACCCAAGTTTAAGGATACTTCAAGCATACTTTACTTATCAGTTTTTCAGAAGTTCAGCAATCAGAAATAACTAGGCTACACGCACAAAGAAACAAGCACGCATCCTTTAGTTTTTTGCATCGAGTCTGTACTAGAAAATGAGGTTTTAGTACAATAGGGTGCTATTATCATGCAAGCAAAAAAGCCTAATTTCTCCCCATCACAGTCTGCAGATGTGGAAAGAGCAGATTATCTTTGCATGTGCTGATCAGCCTGCCATCAAAGTGATGAAACAGATTAACAGGAGACATGACACTTCAGAGGGCACTGACAAAACTAACATGTGAATGGACAGGGCAGAGACCAGCTAGTGAACAAATCATTTCATGGCAGACAGAGAGGACAAGAAAGAAAATATTACTAAACTACTCCCTGGAGAGTAAAAGACAGGGCACCTGGAGAGATGGATGTAGTGTGCAAGGCAGATGAACGGCCCTGAGACATTTGTCACTAGTTGGACTGTGAGGCACTGACATTAATGAGGGTGGCATTTGGAAGATAAAAGCTGTATCTCTGAAGCAGACAATACAATTTCCAGGCACCATGCATAGGGACTAGGAAAAAAGTATCACAGCTGCTACTGATATTCACGGGAGAATATGGACCAGGAATAAATTGCTTTTGTCTGCGGAGCTGGTGGGGATTGTGGGTTGCTTTTCCTCTCAGCCTAGTCAATTCCCATCACATTCCTTTGGTGAAGGACTCTCCATCAGTCATCCACTTACACCTGCCTTGCCGAAAGTCAGTGTTTTATTGACAAGTGCTTTTCGGGTATCAGACCTCTAGAAGACAGCTCTGTCAATAGTGAGTGGGGATTTACAGGCATGAAGGCACTTGCCTGGTATTATTTCCTCTTGAAAGCAAGGAGGGATCTGGGAGATACCCTGAGCACTGGCTTCCAGGACACAGGCATGTGGAGAGAGCAAGACCTGCCTGCCCTGTACAGGTATCTCAAAAGTACCACTACCCCATACCAATGACATCAATTGCACCTGAGAGCAAATCCTGCCATGACCCTCAGGATAGGAAGTATCATTATTAATTAATCACTCTCTGCTCCCATGTCTTAGTATCAACTGTGTTGCACAGCCGTTTTAACTCCAATGCTCACGGATGTCTTGGGATTCTCCCCAGAAAGAGAGGATGCTGTCATTCTGGGATAGAACAAGCACAAACATACCAAAACATCCTTCCTGATCCCCAGATTCATCCTGCCAAGATCCTATCGGAGATCCCATCCCTGTTGCCCTACACACTCATATATATTGCTCCTCTGGTCAGTTGTTTGTTTTTTTTTTTTTCCTCAGAGTATAAAGCAGCTCCTTTGCCTCTGAAAGAAATCCAGTTAGCAGCAGCAGGATTGGTGTGCTGGTCCACCTGTCTACTTCTTCCTTCAGGGAGCTAACGCAGAAAGCCAAGCCCCAGGTTCAGAGCGGGTTGCGGGCGAGGTCTGAGCCGGAGGGACCCCAAACGCTGACGGTGCCTGTGCCAGTGGCTGCGGAGGCGCACGGCGGCCGCCGTGACTCAGGCGGGCCGGGCGCTGCTCGCTATCGCTGGCGCGGCTGCGCTCGCTCCCCGGCCCCTTCCCCGGGACCTCTCCAAGGTGCAGCACGGCCGGAGCTGCCGCCGCCGGTCCAATGGGAAGAGCCAGCCCCAGGCCGGCGACGAGCTGGGCGGAGCAGCCCGGAGCGGAGCGGGGCACCTCGAAGTCAAGTCTCGTCCCAGCCCGTCTGCAAGCCTTCGTCCACTCTTCCCCGCAGCGCTTGCACCGGCCTTCCGCTGCTCGGAACAGGCAGCATCTCCGACAGAGGGGGAAGAAAACACGCTTTAAGAGAAAAAAAAAACCACTTGGACTAATCGTGCACTGAAGAAAGTTTTAGGAACGCATCCAGTAGTGAAAAGAAAAATGGAAACCCGAACTAACCCGGCATGTGATAAGGACAAGCTCCTTCTGCTTCCTCTTTAACGCTGCATGCAAGGAGCACGGCTCCACGTGTGAAGGTGCCCGTGTCCCCGTCCTGCTGCAGAGTACCGAGCATCTCCCGGTTGTCCTTCAACAGCGTCTCTCTCTCCTCTTCGATGTAAAAATTGAAAGAGAAAGGGAAAGTGGTAGAAGAAAGCTGACTGAATCCTTCCTGCGATCACAAACGAGCCCAGCAAGATGGATTGTGGGAAGAGAAGCTGTATTCCTAAACAACGACCGGTGTCACAGTACTTAAAATGGAACAGAAAAGCCTCTCACAAAGTCAGTTCTTATGTAGATGAGGGGACAAAAGAGCTTTTCTCTCTCTTCTCGGTCTTAGTGAATCTCTGATTTGCCAAAAGAAGCCCCAGAGGAATGAGGAAGAAAGGGCGGGAATATTGGGATTGCTAGTGGTAACAAATATTAGCGTGCTCTGGATTGTCTACTAGAGATACACAAAAATTAGGGGACTCGACGCCATTGTATCAGCTGTGTTATTTCTCTTGACCTTCGGCTTTGCCCATCCAGGCTGAACAAACTTCCTTCAGTGAGCATCACCCCTGCTCTCTACCAGACACAGACACAAAACTTTGGTCTCTCTAAGTCACAGAAAGGGACTCCTCCAAAAGGAGGACACTCACAGAAGTTTAAACAACAACCAGAAACACGGAGGGTTAAACAATCAACTAGGAAACATGCTGTCCTGCTGAACAGAGAGCAGTTTCCCCGGCATTGAGAACCCGCCAATATATATCATATCAATAAAAAGAAGCTCTTCGAAAGCGTGCATAGTAATTGAGATTGGAGATCTTTTTTGATACGGGTTGGCATTTCCTCATATCAATCTGACAGAGCCAACTCAGGAAATTGCTGGTAATATTCATCTGGGGAGCACTTTCATTAAACGTAATTCATTCGACTTTCACAATAAATTGAGTGACATCCTTACAGCAGAACCTTTTTATCCTTGATGAAGTGCTTGCCAGCCTTCGGTTTTCCACTTTATTGTCACATTCCTTAAAACAGGATCGTCAACATGTCAATCTGCTGCATGAAAAAAATGCTAAAGCTGTATTTACAAAGAGCCCAGGGGGTGGTTTAATGCTGACTTACAAGAAGAGCGAGCTGGGTGTTAAACTATCTGATAAATCACAGCATAACTTCACACGAACCCAATCGGGGGAACAGAAGCCAATGCTAGGGAGGGAAGGATGGCTCACACATTCATTTTCTCCAAGCAATTGGAGCAATTGGTTTCTTAACCTGCTTCACCGCACTTTCCAAGACGGCTGGGAAATTGGCTTTTTGTTAATTAAAATGGCGGTTTAGAGATGCAGGGAAATATTAAAGAGCTTAAAATGGATACCTCTAGGTGCCGACTTGGAAGACTGGGCTAGTCAAAGAGAGGCAGGGATATTGGATTATATTCAGGTGCCTCCCCAAAAGACGAAATCTGTTCCAGACTGCTTTCTCCAGCGATATAAGAAATCAAAATAGTGTGTATTAAGCATTAGGGAAAATTACTTCTAGTGCGGGGAAGCCCCTTCTTAAACTCCTAGCGTAGGTCCCTGGTGGTTAGGAAAAGAAGGAAACCCGGAAAACAAGGCACCAATCTCCACTTAACGGGAAGCGAAAAAGAAACTATAGAGTGCAGGAAAGTTTGTTTCGCCCACAGGAGCTCCGAGCCCATTCCCATCCCCGTGCCTTGCCTTCCGAAAGAGTAATTACTCCCCCTACACCACCGGGAAGCCTCTCTCAAACCTCCTCTAGAGAGAGGGAGCGGGATCTTCGCAAGGCCACCTAAACCCTCCCGCTCAGAAAGCCACCTCACCCCCCGCGCTCCAAGCGCTCTCTTCTACCTCCCCTGTCCTCCCGCCCACCTTCCCCACTCCCCTCCCCCCGATGTCAACTCGAAAACGGCAAGAAATAGCTTATTTCGGGGGGGGGGGAAGCAGCACCCGACTGCTTTCAGCACCAAATGCCTCTGAAAAAATACCGGGGGTGCTGATTATGGTAGGCTAATGCCTTCTTTCTTTTGTTTCTTTCTTTTGTTTTCTTTAATCTTTGCTCCCTACAGAGGGGTTTTGTTCCTCCCACGACAAAGTAGGACAAAAGCAGCAACTCTCTTTAAAAAAGAAAGCAAGAAGAAGATATAAAACCAACGTATCTCCTCCGGCATGTGATACCTCTTCGCGTTCCCCACAGCTTTCATTAACCGGGGTGAAATAACCGCAAACAGTACGACATCGAGCGAAATTAAATGTACACAAAGTCTGGAGCACTTCACCCCCCTTTCCTCCCCCTCAGCAAACACCGTGCCAAGTGTGCCACCTCTGAGGACGATTTTAAACCTCTCTTATTCACAGCATTTTGCAGGAAAGCTCGGCTCGGCTGTCAGAAGGCCTCCAAACCACAAGGACGGTGTGGGACAGACCTTCAGATTTCCAGCCCGGCTCTGAAGGAGGTTGTCGAGTTGGAACTCGACCCTCGCCGAAGCCCTGGCCCCGTAGAACAAGGCTCCGGTCGGGAGCCCTCGATTCTCCTGCTCCGGCAAAGCGCCGCACGGAGCAGCTTCCTCCGCGAAACAACCTGCTCGTACCCCTCGTCGGGGGGAGGAAAATCACCCCTCCGTTTGCTCTTGCTCTGCTGAAGTTCTACAAGGAGTTCAACTGCTCTGCCAGTCAGCTCTGGTGTATATCCTATTTTATAAACTCACCGGCGAAGAAACACTTTGCTGGGAAAAGACGACAAGGCGGGGAGACTCAGAGGGGAGGGATCCTCACCCTAGCAACACAAAAGGCAAAACTCCGACCGGTTTTAGTCCCGTACCCGCCTCTTCGGGGAAGGAGTACCTAGGTAAAGGAGCCGAAGTCTCTTCAAGCCGGTGTAATCTTAGGAAAACAGTGCGGGCTGTTGCCCCTAGAGTACTCGAAGGCAGAACCTGGGGACCTGCTGGGGATGAAGTACGGCATCCGGAAGGCACGCTGCCGCCCGGCGCCCTGGCTTGGTCGGGGGGCGGTGTGGAGCTCAGGATCAGGCTGGGGCCGGAGAGCGGCAGGACGGGGCGAGCTCCGGTGGCCACCGGGAGTTGCTGGCCCCCTGCTCACCGGCCGCCTTCCGCGCTAAGGAGGGTCCCCTTAACAGCCTGGACGGAAACGACCTGCCTCCTCCTTTGGGGCCATGCTTGGCCTGTCCTAGTGAGAAATAACTAGTTATGATCCTTGCCGTCTTCGCCAGCAATCCGCGGGGTTTGTAGTCGCTTCTATAGCGTGCAGCTTCCACTCAGGAAAAGGGGAACAAAAAGAAGAAAAATAAAAAAAAAAGGAAGAAATGGAAAGAAGCAGCCTGGCGTCTTATTGTCCTGTGGTGTCAGACTGGAAATCCACCAGCAACTAGCAGGAATTAAACGAGGAGATTTCCACTAAGGCAATGGTGTAAAACCCCGTTGTCTTTAACGGAGCTCAAACCTATAAGAGTCTACGATCTCCGGGCGGCTTTTTTTCTTTCTTAATATTTACGTGCTTCCTTAATGACGATTTTGACCTTGGCACAGCCCTGTTCGTTAAGAAAACGTTACCCGTTAGAATAAGACTTAAGATGCTTTTGAAAGAACAGCAGTGAAGTGGAGTCTCGTGGTGAGACCGAACGTAGCTGCTTGAACACCTTCTGCAGCTCTCTAAATGCCTAGAAAGAAAATAACTGCAAGCATTTAAAGGTTAACTCCTAATTCTACCAAATAAGTACTAAGTTACCCGTTTAGGCCAAAGGAAATGCACCTCCACTGGAAATCAAGCATAACATTTTCAATACACTGCACAGCTAGAAACAAGGAGAAAATACACATCTCTCAAAGGCCAACTACTGTTCTTATCAATAAACATAATAGGACGAACCATCTCTGCCCCAACAACTTTCCTTCTCGTTCCGGTTTGCTGTGACCTCTGTAAATTTGTGGCAATAAGGCCGAATGGCATATGGCTCTATGTAAAAGGGGGAGAAAAGAAGGAGCACTCTTCCCCCTCCCCCCAAATTTAATTAGGAATAGGTTTAACAGTGGGAAAAATAAATAAATAAAACGAATAGAAAAGAAAAGAGAGCAGTGTTTTGCTTGGTGAAGAGAAATTACAAGCCAGCGAGTGTCTGGAAATGAGTAACTGCACACCACCCAGCCCAGGCAGAGGGGAAACAGGCTGTTGTCCCTCTCCCCTATAATACTAGCCCCTCTCAGAAAGGATTACTTTAACCAACTCGATGGGAAGGTGGTTGCGCTGCCATTTCACCTGTCCCTCCTCGCAGGCTGGGTACTGAAAATGTAATTCCTGATTGAAACCGTTCTGGTCCACACAGAGTGGCTCGCCCAAAGGAGTTGGCAGCCCAAAGTGCTGTGCCGTGCTGGTTTGTGGCACTGTGTTAAAGCTTGAATCCAAGCTTCATGCTCCGATGCTAATAAACAGTTTATTTACAGGTGATGGCCTAATGTAAACTTTCAGAGTCACTCCCGAAATACAGAGAACTGGGGAAGAGGCTGACACAAACGTGGAAGTATCGACTCAGAAAGTAGAAGCGGGTTAGACAGAGGAAATCCTTCGGATCACTCCCCCCCCCCAGCCCGCCCCCGAGTGTTTTGGCACACAGTCCAGCCGAAGAACGCATCCCTTCCCTCTAGCTTGTCTTTTATTCCCTATTTTGTCCCTTTTTCATCATATTTCGCACTGTTTCGAGGGAAACTGAAAGCTCATCTCCTCATTCGGCGATGCCAAGCCCTCAGAAAACACAACCAGGGGAAAGAAAGAAAAAAAAAAAAAGCATTCAGGTAATGAAGTCTGTAACTAAACGGTAATTGAATCAGCATAATTTGCACACTGAATGGTTTTCAAATGCTCCCAGTTTACAATTAAAGGAGAATTAATGCGCTTGTTGTTCAGACTGCAGCGCATTAGAATAAATCCAGCACTGTTGTTGTAATGAGTCGAGAGCAGTTTAACTGCCAGCAAACACATTTAAAATTTAACACGACGTATCGATCTCGCTCCGGCTTTTTGATAGATTATTTGCCTCGCACTCCTTTCCTTGCTCCCCCTCAACCCACTCTCCAGCTCAGCCACCACCACCACCACCACCACCCCCCAGCCCCGGGTATAAAACCCGCGGGGAGCAGAGGCTCCAGCGGCAGAGGTGGCACAGCCCGGCTCGGGTCGGGGCCCCCCAACGGGACACACGCCGGAGGGACGGGACGTGTGCGGACCCGGGGCTGCGCTGCCGCGCTGGACGCTACGCGGGCGCGGAAAAAAGCGCGCGTCACCTCCGCCGGCACCCCCCCGGTCCCGTCCCGTCCCGTCCCGTCCCGTCCCGGACCCGCTCGGGATTGGCTGCCCCGCGCTCCGCCGCGCCGCGCTGCCCCGCAGTGCCCCCATGTGGCGTGGCAGCGCCAACGCAGGAAGTGAGAGGAGGCCGCGGAGCAGGAGCGAAGCAGCCGCCTCCCCCCGTCGGGCTCCGGGGTGCTTCTGTCGACAGCGCCCCAGGAAAAGGGGCTTTTCCGACCCCAGCCGCCACGGGGCGAGCTCCCCGACAAGATATCGCCTACGTAACGCATGGCAGGCGAGCGAGGGCGAGGGCTGCAAAGAAGCAGCCCGCCTTGGGTTTGTTACTTGTGATGGTAGAGGGAATGAAGTGTGTGTTAGAGGAGATAACGCCTCTGTTTACTCTGTGTCCCCCCCCCCGGTAATCTTAAAGGATATTTGCTGCGAAAGTCAATGACACTTCAGGCAGAGTACACTAAGCAGTGCCCGTCGCCCTGCGCAGCACGCTTGTGCCTAGCCGCCCGTAGTGGCACATGAAAGGGGAGCTCCCTCCGAAGACGCTGCCACCCTCAGCAGGGAGCAGAGGGCAAGAAGTTGCTTCCAACCTGCAGCCTGGGCAGGCCTCCCTGCAGGGACAGGGGGGCCCTCCCCGGGAGGAGGCACCGGGAAACCCGGGCCGGGTGGTGCGCCCCTTCCCGGCGGAGGAGAAGTTACGGGTCTGCCTCCTCCGTGCCCCGCCGAGAGGTCCTGGCCGAGCCCCGCGACTCCCTGCCCCTGCCCCTGCCCCTGCCCCTGCCCCTGTCCCTGTCCCTGTCCGACCCCGGGAGGACGGGCAGGGCTGGCAGCGAGGCGGCCGCAGTTGCCGTGAGTTTGCTGTTTCTCGGCCAGGCTGGTGCCCTCCTCCCCGTCGAGGTCCCCCCGCCCCAGCCCGTGCAAGGGGCCGGGGACACTCACCAGGTAAAGGGTGGGCTGCAGCAGAAGGACCGCGTACCAGTACACAGCCTGCATCCTCGCCGCTCAAACTTCCCCCGCGCTGCCTTGGCTGCCTCTTTGTTCCTTCCAGAACATAGATCCACCTGACATCCACTTTACAGAACAAGCAGAGCTCTCACCAGCCTAGACAAAAATGAAATTATAGACCCCATGACCACAAGACAAGGTTAGGCTTGAGACAAGGGGGGAAGAGAGGTGTGTAGGGAAGGGGGGGGGGG
>NDXB01016835.1:51367-75137 GCA_002631895.1 Agapornis roseicollis
GGGGGCGGGAGAGAAGGAGGAGATGGGGTGTGTGGATGGGGGTGGGGGAAACAAAAAACGATTAAAATCTAGTTAATCCAGCGTCAGAGCAAAGTGATCGCGCGGTCCGGGCTGCAGAGAGCCTGTAGGCAGCGCTCCCCGGCTCTCGGTCCTTTTACCGGGCGGGAGAGCCCTGCCTGCGGTGTGCGATGGGACGGCCCGGGGGTGCTACCACCAGCCCTGCCTGCCCTGCCCTGCCCTGCCCTGCCCTGCCCTGCCCTGCCTGCTTGCGTGCCCCAGGCGGGGACAGGGCAGGGTTGGCAGCGGAGCCCTGGCAGCGCGCTGGAGAGCGGAGCTGCGTCGGAGACGGGGCGAAGGGGCAGGAAACGCTGTGGGATCGGGGATGCGGATACTCCCGGGCACTTACAGCCGAGGCGAAGCGCTTCGCCTCCGGGACGCCAGAGCGGACTCTGCCTATCCCTACAAGTGTCCACCTCCCTCCGCCCCTCCTAAGCCGAACATCGCCCAGGGCCGGGACCAAACTCCGGGGCGCCCCGACGGGTGCGGACCCCCACCCCCGGCCCCAGCATCCCTCCGCGCCCCGCGGACAGCCCCGCCGCCGCGGGGGGGGGGGGGGGGGCGGGGGGGGTACGCAGCCCGACACAGGGGGATGCTTGGGGCCTCCCCCCCCCCCCACTGCTGGTGCTTCCCCTGTCCCCCAGAGCCTGGGGACGAGAGCAACCCAACGACGGGGGTGACGNGATACGTACGGCGTGGGGGGTCCGACGGCGGCCGGGGCTCCGCGGGGCGCTCCATGGGTGAGCCTAGAGGGGCTGAGCTCCGTGGCGCAGCCCGCCGCCCCTGCTCATCTCCTCGTCGTGCTCCGCACCGAGGTGTCCCGCGGCCGCTGTGCATCCGGCGCAGGCACTGTCAGGGCGGCGGGGCTGCTGGCAGGTTCTCCCCCCCCTCTCGCCTCCCCTTCTCTGCACACGTCCGCGCTCCGGCTCCGCCAAGCAGGACACTTACGGGAGGAGGGAGCTGCCAGGGCTGCCCGCTCCGCTTCAGCCGGGGGGGCGCGGGCAGGAGCGGCGGCACCGGCGCTCCGGGGCGTCCAGGACGATTTGTCTCTATTAAAAAATGACTTATTGGCGAGGGAGCGACGAGCGCCTGCTCTTTAACTTCGGATAAAATCTATCTGCAAAGACCTTGGCCGATCATCTTAAAATAAAGCGCTGGAGCCGAGCACTGTCCGAGCCTCACTGCTTGGGGAGAGAGAAAGAGCAGCGGAGGGGGGAGAAAAGGGGGAGCCTGCTTGGCGAGGGGGGAAGGGAGGAGGGAGAAAAGGGAGTTTAGCGGCGTCCCATCCTCTCATCTGCACGGGGTGATGAATTAGAGCCCTCCCCGGGCGGCGCGAGCTGTCTTGTGCTGCCCGCACTGCCTGCCCTTCCCGCTCCGCCTGCCTTGCCCGGGCTGCTTGCCCTGCCCGTGCTGCTGCCTTCCTCCGCCGGGGTGCCGGCGCTGCCCGCACTGCCGCCAGGGGCACAGCCCCTTTCCCTCTCCGCCAGCGGGCGGGAGGCGGTGGCTTGCCCAGCGCCTGGAAGGAGCCTGGAAGAGCAGCTCTTCCCTCTGCCCTTCCTTTCATTCTAGGTTTTTCCCACCTCCCTCGGGGGTGTCCCGTGCAACGACAGCGCTGCTCAGCCCGTGCGGGCAGCGAGCCCGCCAGCCAGGCACCGAGGCGGCGGGATCTTGGAGCAGAGCTATGGTGTCGGCTGCGGGAGCCAAGCTCTGGGATTATACGGTTGCTTCTTCCCCGCAAGCGTGAACCTGTAGCTGGACAGTCCCTCTGAGCGAAGCTTGAACGCTCATCCCTGCCCGGTGCTGCGGCTAATCCCGACAGCTGTCACGCAAAGTAAAAGGTCTCGTCGACCTTGTTTTCCTTCTTCTTTACAAGGAGTCCTGTGAGGATTCTCCTGCCCAATTCCATCCCCCAAACCTTGTCTTACCAGTGTGACACTGGGACAGGGCGAAGGGGAGGGTGCCAACAGCACAGGGTACCCTTACCAGATGCCCAGCCTCGACAGCAAAGCCCAGATTTATTACCTCCCAGAGGGGAACCAAGAAGCAAGCCAGCATGCTGTACAGAGAGGGGAAAGAGAGGGCTTCAGTTGTCCTGCCAAATCCTTGCTTCTCTCGGAGCACATTCTGGTAATTAATATCTGCAATCTGAGGCTTCAGTACCAAGCTGTAAACCACTGCTTTAATTTGACGGTTTGAGGTTCGAACACTGTAATAGAACGGGAATGGGGAAAGGGGGGAGGGGGGGTAATGAGTAAGTACCCTTTGAAAGAGCTACACGAGAGCCTCCCTTATTGCCATTTCTGCTCCAAACACCTGGAAGATGGACACCTCCATATGTCTCCAGCACCATCTCTCTACTAGACATGTGGAATGCTCACGTCACAACTTTGAAGTGTGCAGCCTGCAAGGAATCATATTGTCATCCTGCCCCTCC
Source organism: Agapornis roseicollis (assembly GCA_002631895.1). Classification (NCBI taxonomy): domain Eukaryota; kingdom Metazoa; phylum Chordata; class Aves; order Psittaciformes; family Psittacidae; genus Agapornis; species Agapornis roseicollis. Next base: position 53,859 of record NDXB01016835.1, read on the forward strand.
AGACAGCCTCTGCATTACAGTGCAGGCTGAAGCTGCCTAGGGACTTCTTGTATCACATGGGTAACAGACAAGAAATTACAGCTGACTTTTCCCTTTCAACTACCTCCTTCCTATCTATTCCATTCATGCTTCCCCATGAGAGTCCACATATCCACACTTAGTAATCAATCTAGACAGAGATAGATAGATAGATAGATAGATAGATAGATAGATAGATAGACTGATAAGTAGACAGATAGATGATGCTGTCTTTGCATAGGAAAAAAAAATGCCGTAAACTGCATTGAGTGTACTGCCGACCTTTGCAATAAGATGCTGTTTAGATGGAGCATGGTTACTCTTACCTTAGGTATGAGATTGCCAGGTTAATATAGGGAGAGAAAAGGCAAATGCAACGTCCACCAGATTTCAGTGGGTCATGATCTTCAGGAAGATATCATTGCTTTAAGAAGGAATGATTCAACTCTAATTTCTGTGTAACTCAATTCAGCTTCTCCAACGTCTGATCACTAATGCCTTCATATTGGAGGTGATAAGTAGTCCTCAGAGAAGAACTGTTCCTCCAGCTGGTCAAATAAGAGAAGGTCCTCCCATCCTTTTTCATCCATATTCTTACATGCCATTTAGAGGAGCCCTGTGGAGGAGCCTCTAGCTCCATTGGAATCACAAGCATGGTTCCTTTTCACTTTAGCCCACTAAAATTTCATTCACCTGTAAATTCAGCAAAATCTTTTACAAACAGCCCAGTGTGTGTGATACATACTTGTGCTGTGAGCAGGCTCTTGAGGCAGAGTTCTTCAGGACAGATGAACCTGCTTTCTGTCAGATTGTGGCTGATGCACAGTGCCATTGGCTTCACTAAGAGCATCTTTGCTCTTCAGCTGACCTCCTTAGCCAAAGGCCACTGGGACAAACTCTTCAGCTACAGTGGAGCTGAAGTTTCCTTCAGAAATGCTGTTTGGACCACTCCTTCCCTCCATTATCACTCCAGAAAAAAGCAGGATCCAAAGTATTCCAGCTCTGAACATGTGATTCTTTTTCAAAGAAGATGCAATGCTTATGAAAATCTGACATTTAGGATTTTTGGACACAGCCTTTTGACTTTTATCTGATTCTGCAATATTGGTACAACAGCTTAAGTGGAATATTTGATTTTTTTAAAGTGAATTTTAATTTCAAGCATTTGGATACTCTTTGGAATCTTAGCAATAAGGTCGCTAGCAAGGTAGTGTCACCAAGGTAGTGTCATTAGTAAGCCTGGAATCACAAATTCCAGGCTTACTAATGTACTTTTAAAAGACCAATTAGACTTTAAAATGCAATCGTTCTATTTTTAAAGCTTTGAAATACATCCTAACCTTTAGTCATCTTCCCTGCTACTGCAAAGATAGCTTCCTGGCTTGCAGAACTGAAAGGGTCACAAGCAGAAAATCCAAAGACAATGGCAAGTGATTAATAATTGCTACAGATTCCAACAGAATATGGGAACATGGTTTAATTGCTTGAGGCACTAGAAGAAAATACAATGCTGCAATGATAAATATCAAATGACTATGCTAAACTTACAACACATTGTAGTTAGCCTGCTTAAACACGGACAATTATGTGAGAAATAAAAATAGTAAACAGAACTAAATCCTATGCAGTACTATTCTTATAGGCCATGTTTCTTACTTTTGGAAATACTGCTTGGAAAAAAGAAAGAAGGCAAAGGTGGGCCAGAGAAAGATGAAATCTTTAAAATGTGAAGAGGGGAAGGGATGAGAAGGTCTGATGAATGAATGGTTGGCAATATGAAGGACATTTCATTAATATTATTTACATGAGTAATATGAGGCATCTGGACTGTACAGTGTACAGTCCATACGCAGTACACATGCAACTCTAGTATCTCATCTATATGCATGTTGAAGTACTGTTGAATTCAACTGGAGTTGCATATGCACTACAATGACAGATTATGGTCTCCACAGCTTTTCTATATTTGTACCATACAGTGTGCAGGCCAGATGCTTCATATCACTCATGTAAATAATCTTACTAAAATGTTCTTCATATTGCCAACCATTCATTCATCAGACCTTCTCTTCTTATCCCTTCCCCTCTTCACATTTTAAATAGATTTCTTTTGTTTCAAGGAAATCTTCACGTTTGAACAGTGTATTTTTATGCTTAGTATAAATATTACAAACAGATTCCCTTGTCACGTTTTATTTCCATTCTTTCAAGGTCATAATATGACTGTATATACCATTCATATTTCTAAATATAAAAAATATCTCTGCAGGACTTTTATTTTTATTACATTGATTTCTGCCTACTTGCAAAGACATCCCACAAAGTGGTGTTACTCTGTATTCCATGTGAAAAAGTACAGGAATACTCCCACCACTTGAAGAGAAATGCCTTGAATTCATGGTGGTTGCTATTCCTCCTGTCGCTATGTCATGAGGACTCACAATGTTGGAGTGAGATGTGACATTCACCATGAAAAAAGGGCAAAAGGGTAACATACAAATAGCAGTGTCTGGATCACTCAGTGCTTCTGTGACACAAATATGAACGAGCCTACCGGCTTCACTAGACTTACTCCAGGTAACACTCAGTGGGCATATATACACACAGGAGTTTTCCCAAAATACTTGAGATGAGCGAGACATAAATTATTGCCCATATGAATAAAATTTACAGCCAGTTTTATCTTCAGGATTTTTTCATTAATAATGCCTTTAAATCCAAGAGGGGAGAAAAATCTCAAGATCATTAATGGAATAAGGAAAAATGTTTTCTAATCCTCTTTGCATAGGGAGCTTCTTTTCTAACATGATGTGTATAACAGATTTGTATTTTCATTCCACGTTTATTTCATGCATTCGATCGTGACAATTTTCTACAGTGGCAATACAGGAAATAGAAGCGCTTTAATAATACACATCAGAAAAGAAAGAAAGAAAAAAAGAGCTTAAAGTACTGGAAGGAGTCTGTATTGAGTGCATTGTCCAGAAAATACCACAACTTGGGTGAGTTTTCTGAAGACACAATTAGGTTTTAAAAATAGTATAGGACTAAGTGAATTTTTCAATTAAAATCCAATTATTGGACTACTTCATGATGGCCACTCTAGGGGCTATTAGCTGACAGCAACACTTGTTGAAGTAATAACACTTGATAACAAAAGTTTTATTAACATTTCTATTCATATGTGTATGGGTTTTAATTGCAAAATAACACAATGTATACAATGTCAACTGGGAAGGCTTTACACAAGAGCGAAAATGTGAGAGTTAAATTGCTTTGAAGTAGGTGCTGACGTGGGAGAAAGTCTGCCAGGCCGGTTGTCTTTTCTTTCTGTTTAATGGCAAGGAAGAAAGCAGCAAAGTCCCCACAGGCTTTTTGACTGTCTGCCCAGCCAGAGGAAGGAGGGATGCTTACAGCCCAAAGCGCCATCGGAGCGTTTGGGCTCCTGGGAGCACACTGCTCTTCAAGGTTTGGGTGAGGGAGCTGCACAAACCCTGAGCGTTCAGGGAGAAGGCCGCTCCGTGGAGAATGAGGAACAGTGTCAAGACTTCTCCCTGAAAGCCTGTCAGAGTAAGACATCCCAGCTCTGTATCACATGTGCCAGAACAACACCATGTAGCTGCACCTTCTGAAGCAGCATAGTCAACTGTTTTCCATTCACTATATTGCAAGCGGGGATAAACTTCCTGGCACAGCATTACTGTCACTAAAAGGGGATCTAGTGTCTCCCCCTCTACCATTTTCGGAGCAAGGCTGACAGGCAGTGGTGCTGGGTCTTCTGCAGCGCATTCATGGGAAGCCAGGCTGGGGCTACAGCTTTTATGCAGTGTAATAAAGAGCCTCAGAGCTCTGCTGACATCAGGAAAGGAAGTACAGGTGGTGAATGACTGGAATTTCTGTTGTCCTGAAAAAGGCTTATTCTGCTTTAAGAAAGCAGCTGATAAAAGGATAAATTATCTTGGTTAGAACAGCCTGAGAGCTGAGCTCGGACACTGGACTCTTTATGCCAAATACTGTTGCAATTGGCTGTAGCTAAGCAGAAATAGGCTCCTGGGCAAGTCCCCAGTGTGGTATGTAGAGCTCTGCACCCTTTCAGATTGCTTCTGCTTCATGGCAGGTTTGCAAACTACCCACCACACTGATTTTGCTAGGAGCTTAGTAGGCAGCAGAACCTGAGCGTGTGGGATATCTTACTTTCATAATGACACGACTTAGTATCATTTTTCCTACAAGGCAAAATGAGCTACCACGAAACAACTTGGAAACATCTCTGCCTTTTGTTTTTTAGACCCATAAATTTGGGCTGTCAGTCTGTTCTTCTTCAGATAAATTAGTTTTGAGCCTTCCTCCAAACAAAGTGGAGCTGAGCTTTTGTAAGAAACCTTATTTGGATACCTCTTTCAATGACAAGAATTTTTAGGAACAGATCTTGTCTAAGTCCCTCATCTAGTAAATGATTTCATGTGCCAAGGTGTTAAGGCCAGCATGGAATATCTTTCAAATCATTCAAAGCTGTTTGCATTTCAGGGTCAGGATTTTACACAGCAACTACAGTAATTAGAGCTAAAAAGGCCCTAAAAGAGTTTGTTGTTGTTGTTGTTGTTGTTTGGGAGGGTTTTAAGTATTACCTAGAGGGGATTCTCTTAGTCATAGGTGTGAAGTCAGACATCAGCACACTCAAATGCACAGCATCTTTCAACTTTTCTCAAGCATGAACCAGCTTCAGTCTTTTCAGTATTTAGAGGATAAGAAAGAAATGTGAGCATATGGGAAGGAGCTATGTACTTTGTAAAACCATGTGAAAATGTGTCAAATTTCACCTGTACTAGCAATACAATAATTAACTCCTTTTGCTCACCCAAGTCTACATTTGGTATTAAAACAAAGTGAGACATTTTGGACCAGAGTACTGTGAGACCTTTGCTAGAAATGGATAAATCTTGGAAGAGTTTTCACCTTTGATGGAAACCTGAAATAGGTTTTCATCTTTGCTTTACAAGGAGAGAGAAAGCTTCAGACAGCATATCAAAGAAATTACAGAGGAAATGAAATACCTACTTTCGCATGCAGTTGCTGCTAAGGTAGAAATACTTGGCTACAAAAAGAGAGACAGCTGCCAAGATCACCAGAATTAATTAATACATGTTTAAAAACAAAGGGATGCTGTTTTGCCTGGTACTTTGTTGTACTGTTGTAATAGCTATACTGCACACAGATGTATTTCCATTTTACTCTTGAGAAAACTTTACTAAATACTGCTGGGAAGTGAAGCCAAAAAATCAGAAGAAAGAGAAATAGCCAATTCCAACGGTTTACATCATTTAATGTAAAGATTCATGCATTCTCTGGCAAAGATTGGGGTGGAGGGCGTCATTACGCTGTATTATTACAATCTTCCAGTGCCACCTTGTGGTTTAGCATAATACTGCAAAAGATATCCAAGATTAAACTTTACATTCGCCAAGCGTATGCAGCCAATTATGCGTGCAGCAGTCCATAAAGTTAAGGTAACAAACTGAGAGCAGGAAGAGAGTTTTCCATCTTCTATAGTGAACAACCTTCTGCTCCTGGCACAACAACACGCAAGCTTTTGCTGATACAGAATTGCACCCATCACACCTGATGCTGATATTTGGGTGTTACTCAAAGGATCTGCCCCAAAGCAGGATGCAGAATGATTCCCAAGAAGGCTTTGCAATAAGCAGTGTCAAAGTACTTTAGCACTGTTCTATATCTACACCATGTAATTGAGCACCAATGATATACTTTTTCATTTAAACCACTGTTCTTATTTCACAATATAACAGAGTGCATCACCACATACGGACATCTATTCCAGTGCCTGACCATTCTCACTGTGAAGATTGTTTTCCTAAGCCTCCTAACATTTCCCTTGCTGCAATCTGAGACTGTGTTATCACATCATACTCACAGCAGTGGGATCATGGTTTCTGAGCTGAGCCCTTCCACATTGCTACAGAGAACACCTAGAACACATTCACATAGTACCTTGGTGGTAAATGCTTTCTACCAACAGATAAGTGAACTTCTTAAAGCTGTAAATTAAGAGATATACATCATCCAAAAATAAAACCAATCCATTTCACTGACATGTATCCCAGAGGACATAACATTTATGAATAGAAAAGGCATACCTGTAGGAAGGAAAGCATACAAGGCAAAGAGGTGTCAGTGGTAATGGCAGCAACACCAGCAATAGCTGCAGAGCAGCTCATGCTCAGGCTGGTACTATGAACTGTGATTCATGGATGAGATACTTCAGTTCCCCAGGCTGGCTAACCACACATCCTACTGTGAGACTGCCAGTCTCAACTATACAAGAGATGCAGTGATGGCAAAGATATTTGAAGGATATAAAAATCAAACTGAGGGGAACCTAGTGGCTTGATTTCCACACCTCTGAAAAGCCATGTAACCTGCAAATGATACATGTATGAAAATAATCTGCAGGTTGCAAAAGCAGAATTTGCTAATAAGACCAAAATCAATCCTGGATAATTATGTCTCAGATGATCATGAGTCAAGCATTATACATCAGGCCTTAAACTGGGATTCCTGTTCTGGAGACTCAACCATTCACCCTACTGACAGATCCATATTTTACTGTACTCCTTACATATCTGTGCTGAAAAATCTGTTGTTTCATGTCATCTGTTGATAGTATATATTATGCCATTTTCAAAGGTGCTGAGCTTATGTAGTGTACCACTCATAAGGTAATAGAATCATAAAACAAAATTGTAGGAAGTACATTTCCAGAAAATTCATCTTCCTCTTGAGGACATAAGATGTGTCCATGGTTTTATATCCACACACAGATTTAAGGAGACACTCAGATGCTGGCAGAGGCCTGATTTAAACAGCTATGGTGTTTAAATCTAACAAGGTGGTTGTGATCACTCAAGCTCCCCAGGTAAAATGAGGCTTGCAGAGCTTGTTTTGTCTTTACAGATCTAGAGGACAGTCTCAAGATGAATGATGATCCTCTTCTTAGCCAAGCACATGCTAACTAAATAGGCATCTATATACATACCAGAACTAGTATACACTATTTTTTTCAGGTCTGGATATTTCCAGATTCAGATATAGAGTATATATTCTGCAGTAACGACACATTGTTTAGAATAAAACCCGCTTTTCTGAGCTCACTAGTTTCAAACACTGCAGTAAAATACATTGAGTAAGTTTGGATTCCAGGGATCAGCTAGTCTTAAGGGGGTAGTACATATAAATTTAAGGTGGGGCAAGGATTGCATAATCCAATTAGGTTCTCAGCTGAGCTAACTTTAAAACATTGCCAGCACGTTAGAGTATACTTGGATAAAACAGGCTTACCGTTTCAGAACTTGTTCAGTTTAAGCCCTTGCTGACTAAAACTTGGTAAATCCTCAAGCACTGTAAACACCCAGTTTGAATTAAATCCACAGGTTTAACAGGGTTTAACGGGATCCAGTATAAAGCTAGTCTGAGGGAATGATAAATAAGTAGCCGTTTGTTTTCCATTTGAGCGCTTGGCACTGCAACAGTAGATTAATTACCCTTAATTAACCATCTCCTTTGTAGAAGCTTGGAGCAAACTATCTAATAAGACCAGAAGGAGAGCGGAAGGTACTCGTTTCACTTAATGCACAGGTATCATCTGTACAATTATCTGTCCTTTGAGCAGACGGGCTACACTCACAGCAACCAAGCTCCTGGCCTTGCTAAACATGACAAATTGAAGGAACATGGGGAGACAGAAGAGTACTACTAATACAAAGGCATCACAGTGCAGCCTCAACTGCGGGCTAACAGCACCTGTGCTACTAAATAGTCCTACAACAGGTCAGTATCCATCTGAAGAGGACAGAACTTCTCCAGTACATGGACTCCCTGAACCACAGCATGTCTGTGTGTTCTTTTGCACCAAGGAGATCAGTCAGAAAACAAGGCACTTAGCTTAGAACACAAATAAAATACACAACAGAAAGATTCAGTAGTCAGGCACAAAGATAATCCAGTTGCCAATGTCATGAAAAACTGGCCAGTGGTTTGTATGCCACATGTAACAGCATTGGACCTCTTAACGCTTCTACACAGTCTCTTACACAACCTAAAAGAGGATGTTGTAGCTGTGGATCAAGACAGTATCAAAGTCAAAGGGAGAAAATGTAATCTTTCAGGCTGGGGACTAAAGTGTACTCTGAAGAATACTCACTATCATGCTCAGAGCAGAGAAAATATACACTTAAAAGCATTGTCATTGAGAAAACAGCAAAGGCAAAAAAAGCTAAGTTTTATGACTGCAATCTATATAAGGAAAGCGAAACCAAGCTGGAACCAAGTCACTGATTCATCTAAGTAGTTATAGAGGACTTTAAAAACAAAACTTAAAGAAAGTCAATGCTTGTGAAAAATACACATATACTTTCTAACCTTCTATACTGTTGTAAGTCTTTATATCAAAAAAACCATAGCATTTCTTTTCACCAAGTCCACAGCTTTGGCAAGGCATCTGAGCCTCTTACTGCATGGGGTATCTGACTGCCATACTGTTTGAAGATGCACTTTTCTCTTTATCTCTCAGAGGACTCATAAATTCTCATTAAGAAAGGACTATATAAGTGACAACCCCTGGAAGTAGAGCTGCCCCACCTTCATGATGATATGCCAAGGTGATTCAAACACCCAGAGTACCTGTAATTTCCCAGTCCTTTCACAGGCAGCAGATACCCCTGTCCATGAGACGAGGCCCAGCTCCAAAACTGACAGCTGAGTGCAAGCTGCTGAGTGCCTGGTCTGAAAGTGTCACAAGATGGGCTGGCAGCTGGAGCATCCAGAGCTTTGGGACATCCATCAAGACAAACACAAAAATGAATGGTGTTTGATTTCAAAAAGGGAGCTACCTAAAAATGAGGAAGATAGGGAAGACGAATGTAAATGTAACAGGCAAAAGGGTAAGAATTTTTATATGGTGTGAAAATTGTTCCAGGATGTCATGTCAGAGGCTCTTAGTAAGCCACTAACAAGTATCAAAAAACTTTAACAGGAACAAAATCACAAGTCCGTTACAGCAAACGGCAGGGTGAAGAAAGACTTTAATGGTAAAAAAATAATGATAAAAAAAAAAAAAAAAACCAAAAAAAAATTCATCCAAGTTGGGAAAAGGGAAAAGAGAGGAAGATCATGTGTAAAAACTGGGAAGTTTAGAGAAAACGACAAGGAAGCTCAAAATATTTTTAGGTGTAAGTTGTTGAGGGCATAAAAATGTTTCATAAAAAACGCTTCTTAAACACCTCAGAAGTAGGAAGCCTGCCAGCTAGTTAGTCAGGCAGATATATGATCAAGATGTAAAACAAATGCTCATGGAAGATAAGGCTGAAAATGCTTAATGAAGTTTTCCACTACTGCTCATGGTGGAGGATCTGAGGTAGGCTCAGGGAAAAGATGATGATCTGTCTCAAACTGAAATGCTAGATGAAAAGATTCCAGAACAAATTATAAAAAGAGTTCCAACAAATCAGGTTCCAGGACTAAATAATGTTCACTTATGCCTAAAGGCATTCGTGTACGAAACTGCTGAAGAGCCATCTCCATCTCGTGACTGGAAACACACATTGGTTTCAGTGGTAGAGGTGTTAAGTGTGATGCCAATTTTTTTAACTATTTGCTGATGTGAACCTAGGAAATCTGTTTTGCATCGTGGAGAAATTGGTAGAAACTATGTTGAAGAACAGACTCTATAGGGTCAGATATAAATAGGATTTATTGGAGAAGAACCAGTATGACTTTTGCAGTGGGAAGTCATGCTTCATAAAACACTACATTCCTTAGAAGAGTCAATTAATAAGTAAACAAGGATACTGCAGTGCAGCAGGTGTATGCAGCTTTCTAGAACAGTGTTGTCAAACTCTCTCTGTAAGGGCTTTAAAAACGCTAAGCTTGCCTGCAGGAAGGTGGAGGTCCTGCTACAAGTTCCAGATCTTCACAATGGAGTGATACAGCCATGGGACTCATAGGGATCCGTGCAGGCATTCTCGGTGCTCAACAGATTTGCAAATGGCCTGGAAGGATCATCACAGTGATGTGCTGAGATTTGCACACCATGTGTCCTGGGTTCAGCAATAGCAGGGTTTAAACCATGACACCATGATAACACAGAAGCATTCAGGATAGGGATAAAATGAAGATGGCAGTAAAGAGTTGCAAAGGGATCTCATTTACAAAGTGGCTGGCATATAAAGTGGTAATAAAATGTAAAGTGAAGTTCAGTGTCAGTCAATTAAAAGGTAGACCTTTATCTAAACATGTACTCTAAACTAGCTATTTCCACTCAGGAAAACCGGTGTGTGGAATGTTCAGTTTAACAGCCAGTGAAAATCATGCAGACAAATAGATCTTAAGTGTTTTTTTAAAAATAAAGAACAAAGAAGTCAGAAAACACAAGTACATTGCTCACAAATGGTTACTATGCCCCAATCATTGACTCCACAGAGGTCCGCTCACCCTATCTGCAAATGGCTTTGATAGAAGTAGGAAAGCTGTAGAAAAATATAAGATCACCACTGTGTTACAGCTTCTATGTAAGGAAAGCCTACTAGTTAAACCAACAGCAAAGGAACAAAATGATGTGGATAAGGTAAGCAGGCAATGAATTTGCACTCCAGTACAAGACGAAATGTTCACCCAGTGAACTGAGGAGGCAGTGTTTTTAAAGACAAGTGAAGGTCAAGACATAAGTGAATTCTGGAGCTCACCAAAGGATGTGCAGGATGCACACCTGAAAAGACTGCAAAAGAGACAACTTTATGGAAGATAGAGCCACCGGGTGCTGTTAAATAATGACTATAGCCCAGCTGCACCCTTCTAGGTCAGACAGTGTTTAAATTGCTGGGAAAATGAAGCTGAGAAACTTCATTCTTATACACTTTCCTTCAGTATTTACTGTCAGAGTCAGACTTTCAGGCTAAACAGACCTTTTATCTGTCAAGTCATCCTATAGTAGCTATAGGTGCACAAAACATGACTAGAAGAAACCGCTTGAATCACCAACTCCATTCCTCACAAGGAAAGGCCTCCAACAGCAGCTCCCTGGCTCAGAAAGGATCTGTTGAACCAGCAGTCTCCAGGATCCATAGAAAGCTTCCCCATACTTAAAACCTAAGTGAAAGGCAAAAATGCACAGCTGCAGTGAATTACCAGACAGGAGAGATGAAGGGCACTACCACTCTCCTACATCCCTCACCTAGTAGAATCGCAAAAAGCAGACAACACCTACCCAACAGGGGAGATTCAAAAGAACCCAGTATTTCGTGCTGAACTACTATGGCTGAAAAAAATTCCCTTGGAATGCAAGTGCATCAACTTGTTTGTTCTTATATTCCTAAAAATACAGGTGCCTAAGAGCCATCGTTAAAAACTCTGATACCACTTTTTCCTTTCTCTGTTGCAGTTTTTGTTTAGGTGCATCTGGTTGTCTTAGGCTCTCTGAAGGCAAGAAAGATGCCAATTTTTGTAAAAGGAAATGGAAGTGCTGTTATTCAACTCTGCTATATGATCACTAAATCTTAAAGCTTGTCTCATAGTGCAGGAGCAGTGAAGCAAGAAATTGCTAATGCAAAGTGTGTAAGAGAAGATCCACTACAGCAGGATTCAGGCCGCATCTCAAAAGCCACTGTTGCAAAAAAAAAGAAGGAAGAAATACATGAGCAGAGGAGAGCACTGTGAAAATAAAACGGCTTTCCAAAACAGAGAAAAAATAACAAGCACCAAAATGACTGATCGTTTTGATATTGCATTCAAAGTTTAATTGTGTGTTACAATTTGTGTGCAGTGATTAGTCTGCTGTATCGCACACAGCTGACACGCAGCTCAGCTCCCAGAACCAAAACTACATCAAGCCATTTACAGAGAGCTGGAAAAGTAATATACTGTATGTCAAAATTATCAATAACCTACTGGAGGAGACAGACTGATCGTAGCACTTTGGTTTTGAAGATCTGTAGCTGAACGTTGCTCACTGTCCCTGTGGGGTTTGCTGTGACCCTGCTTGCAATGCTGGTGGGCAGTTCTGGGATGTCTCTGCAGGTTCTTTCAGAACATGGAATTCTTTAGAACAACTCTATGTGAAGAGAGTTTTCCAGATCCCTTTTTAATATAGGGCCTTTAAGCACTTGCTTTAATTCTACTCATTTAAGCAGTACCATGCATCAATGGTACTATTAGCACTCTTTAAATTAGGCACGTATTTAAATGTTTTCAGAGTCACAGCTTATGTTCCTGCAGGTATGTGACCAGCTGTGTCTGGCAGGTACAGACATGTACAGCTATGTAAGATAACTGAAACCAAGTGTCTAAAGAAGTCTTCATTACAAAACAGTCCATGTATGAACAAATTATACCATGTTTTCCTGAGGTGATGTGAGATGTAAGATTCCCAACCAAAATTGGTTTCGTGCTATTTGCTCTATCCAGCTGCTGTAGTTTCTGAAGCGAGCATTTTTGTCTCTTCAGGACACTGCATAGACCACTCTGTAAACCCAAAAGGCTTCTTAGCAAAGGAAGGCTGGGCATCTGTTCCGGAGTTCGAGGATTCCAGGTGAGAGAAAGCAAGAGACAAATAGAGAACTCTCAACTAGTTTATTAATGTAGGAAAATACAGAGATAGTAAAGGATACAGTAAAGGATATTTCCAAGGAGAGTATACCTTACCAACCCCAAGGACCCTGTGAAGACGATCAGGAAACCAGCTCTGAGGATCATCATCGCAGTGCAAGAAGGCAGACTCTGCCATAGCAGGCATCCCCATGGAGGCAATGTTGACCTGGTTGGGACAAAGTTCTGCATCCTCAGCATCGCATGAGGCTCAAACTTTTATACTGACAAAAATGCACACTCATTCCGACACAGGTGGCCAGCCTGCGTTGGAAGAAGTGGCTAGCAATATCTAGGAAGGTTTCCAAAGGTCGAGACTTTTCCAGGAAGTTCTAAAGTGGAACTTTCCAGGGAGGAACTAAAGGTGGACTTTCTGGGGAGCAGACAAAGCAGGACTCTCTGGGGAGGAGCCAAAGCAGACAAAAGGTACTTCTCTATCTTTGTGTGTTTCACCGTGGACCATTATCTATTGTCCCTGACACAGCATCTTTCTATAATCCTGCTGACTGGGCAAATTCACTATGAACAAAATTGTATCTATACTTCAGATTAACTATAGTACCATCTGGATTTTATTTATTTACCTATTTATGGAAAACATGGAATCCTCTGCAGAGGTAATTTGTGGGAAAATATAGCCTTCAGGATGCAGTTGCAGCCACAACTGACATATTTATGTTTGTGATATGCCAGTACTTTAGCAGACCTTAAATACAGTGAGAGGCGTTCATATGTTTTACTATTCAGCATGTACAGAGATTCACAAATCTTGAACAACTCATTCTCATAACAAGACTGAAGCAGAGAAGCTTGATTATGCAAAGGAATTGCAAGTTGAAAAATGTAAGGGCTTGATTATGCTCTACCCTCAGTAGAAAAATGAACTCCAGTTTATTCAACATAAAGCTAAGACTAGCACCAGTCTTAAGGTTAAACTATGCTTTGTCCTTGCTGAAAGAAGTAACTCGGTACATCATTGTGCCAATAGATGCTGCTAAGGATGGCATTTCCAAAGGTTTTGCTGAACTTTCAGTACAAAGCAAAACGCTTCACATTCTTCACTTTTCCCTGTGCATTTTGGGTATGACCTAGGAGCATTTACTCTCACAAGGATTGCTCAGTTGGTCCCTCATTCTTAACCAGTGTTAATCAGTACAGACAGCCAAACACACAAAACAGATCTAGTTTGGGCAGTATTTTCATAGCTATCATTGCTGATAGGGATTCATCACAATTACATGTAATCATCAAAAATTTTATCAGTAGACTTAGCTACTTGTCCAGACTTCACAGTCAAAGGACCAGGGTAGGAAACTCCAGAGAGCTTCAGAGTACTTTGACATTTAATTTAGCTTCTTGGCACCAATTAGGCACCTACTTTAGTGGCAGCATGTGGCATTTTGAAGATGCCATCTTTCCCCATTGGTTGAAGAAGGGGGGGCAACATAGATCAGATTCTGTTTCTCAGATAAGTAAAGTTAGAATGAAACCCATTTCTTGTATTCTCTAACTTGCTGGAATTTAAATTATACCTAGGCAGCCCCTTGCCTGACTTTGCTTCCACATCCATCATACAAACTGACTAATGGTCAAAGTCAGACAAAAAAAAATAAACAGAAAACCCCAAAAAATAAAAACAAAAGAACCAAAACCAAAACCAAAACCAAACAAACCAAACCAAAACAAAAAAACCCCACCAAACCAAACCAACAACCTTATACCAACCCGAAATCACTTTGAAGGTCAAACTTCAAAGCCTTTTGGTTTTTCTCCATATGAATGTTAAGCAGTCACCGGGAGGGGATAATGTAAACCTCTTGCTCAGATACAGGCGTCAATATTAACACATGTCTATGGAATGAACCAGGAACATTTACTGTCAGGGAGAAGCAGTTATTTTCAAACACAGATCAAGTGCTTTCAGCAGTGGAACTGTCCACACGCTGCTTTATGTAAACAACCAGCTTTTTTACACGCTACCTGGAATAGTGATCTACTCTGCTGAAAATCACACCTCAGCCACCCAGTTAAAAAGATGTTGATAATCTAATACACAAAGACTTCAGGGATACCTTTGCCATTATAATTCTAGACAAAACAATTTCCCATTCAGTGTTTAAAACAAAGATTTAAGGGGATGAGTAGTGTAGTCATACACCTACTCTAGATGCCACCTTTGACTGTACAGCAAACCAGTATCTGGAAGTCCCTAATTTCTGGCTTTCTTTCTTAGGTCCTTCATGTCTCTCTTACACTAAGATGCCCTAGTGGGCATCAAACTAAATGAATGCCATGATAAACAGCTTGAGCACAGCAAAAGAACAGTTTGTTGGAGCAGCAGCTGAAATTTAGATAGCATTTGTCCTCTTCCGGAGAGGTTAATATTCACTGTGTAGCTCTGATGGCAATGTTCCTTTCAAGTATTACTGCTGCTAAATAAAAGACCTGTGTACCATTTGGCTGAGTTATATGCTGCCTGCTTCACTCGTCCATTGTCCTCATTAGCAAAGGCCTGAAGAAAATTCACTCCATTTCTATCTATTTCTTATCCCAAATTCCCACTGGATACCCAGCTGTCAGAACATCCCTGTGTTTGAAAGCATTCAAGCATTTCTGAACCAAGATTTGAGTTTTCTCCTGTGTTAATTACAGAAAAAAACATGCTGAGCTGCTCTTCAGTCAGAAATCTCCTTTTTTGACACACAAAGATATGTGACATAGAGCTTATGACTGAAAGGAAAAGTAAGAAGTCACAGCTGTATTCAGCACTTAGATAAAATTGAACTGGCATGTTTGAGAGACCATTGCAAAAGACTTTGAAAGAATTTCACTGGATCAAATACTGCAACAATAACCTGCAGCAGTAGTACCATGGTGGCTGAGCTTCACTTGCTATGACTTTGTGTTTTCTCACTGGGAGGAGAAGTGCCAAGATTCTGAATTTTCCAGCTGGGAAGCTTGCCAAACACCAAGCTGAGTGGTGCGGTAGAAATGCTGGAAGGAAGGGAAGCTATCCAGAGGGACCTTGACATGCTTGAGAGGTGGGCCAATGCCAACTTCATGAAGTTCAACCAAACCAAGTGCAAGGTCCTACACCCAGGTTGGGCCAATCCCAAGCACAAATACAGCTAAGCAGAGAATGGACTGAGAGCACACCTGAGGAGAAGGACTTGAGGTGTTGGCTGATAGGAAGCTCCACATGAGCCAACAGTGTGCACTCACAACCCAGAAAGCCAATTGTATCCTGAGCACGACCAGCAGGTCGAGGGAGATCATTCCCCCCCTCTACTCTGCTATCATGAGACCCCGTATGGAGTACTGCATCCAGCTTATGGACCCCTCAACACAACAGGGATGTGGAGCTGCTTGAGTGAGTCCAAAGGAGGCCATGAAGTTGATCAGAGGGCTAGAGCACCTCTCCAATGAAGACAGGCTGAGAAAGTTGGATTTGTTCATCTCGGAGATGGCTCAGGGTTGACCATGCAGCAGCTTTCCAGTACCTAAAGGGGGCCTAAAAGAAATCTGGAGAGGGACTTTTTACAAGGCTGTCTAGTGGCTGGACAAGCGGGAAGGAATTTAAACTGAAAGAGGGTAGATTTAGGTAGGACATTAGGAAGAAATTCTTTTCTATGAGGGTGGTGAGACACTGGCACAGGTTGCCCAGAGAAGCTGTGGCTGCACCATCTCTGAAAGTGTTCAAGGCCAGGTAGAATGGTTCTTAGAACAACCTGGTCTAGTGGAAGGTGTCCCTGCCCATGGCAGGCAGATTTGAACTAAATGATCTTTAAGGTCCTTTCCAGCCCACACCACTCTATGATTCTATGATCCTACTGTAGGTACCACTGTGCAGGTATGAAAGGAAAAGAAAAGAGAGATATAAGACCAGTTCCAAATAAAGAGGTAACAATGCAGTTATGTGATGTAACACTGTCCTTGCAAGGGAAGAGATTAGAAATGGACGAGGTAAGTGAGATGAAAGCAAGGAATGGCTTATGATTGTAAACAGGGTCATTGTAAAGAGAAGTGAAAAGGTCACTGGACTGGAATCAATGACTGACAAAGATAAAAGAGAATGCTGTGTGATGAAAGGATTCCTGTTATGTGCAGCAACGGGTTCTTAAAAATGGAAATATTGTACTACTCTGTATCAGCTGATGCTGATTGAGCTGCTAGTGAAAGACTCTCTGAAAGTGCCATTACTCAAGGAGAAACAGGGTAAAAAAGAGTGAATGAAAAGACTAGAACATGTATGGAATTGCTGCCAAACTGCTTAAAGAACTAGCGAGTAGTAGGAAAGTGTCTGCCACTGTATGCCCTTACAAAAACATCGCCTGTTCATCAGAGCACACTGCAAAAGTAGCCATCAAGAAAGCTGTGAGACATCAAGAGCTGTGAGAAATCAAGGGGCGAGAGTCGGTTCCATGTTCTCAACATCCCAAGCTGCTCAACCCACCACTACTGATAGCCCAGCCTGTGGAAGGGTGTCGGTGGTTTAGTAAAAGATGTGGCTGGGTGTGCGGTATGTCTCCAAAGATGCTGGTAGTGAGGAGAGATGTTGGCTTGGAGTTGGAAGTTCTGCAGAACCATGGAAAAAAGTTATGCCAGGCTGCTGGAGGAAGCCTTAGGGAGCTGGCAGGTGACGGCATGGGCGAAGATGTAGTTCAGAATTTTGCTAGAGGGGCTGTTACCGTGGTGTTTGCCTGAATTTCACTTAAACTCTAACCAAAGAGAAGAGCAAGACTAGTATGCAGTTGGAGAGTAAGAGTGAGAAAACTGAAGTAAAACAAGTAGTGACAGTAATATACTGTAAATATCTTTGGAATAAGCAAAGTTTTGTAAATGGCAGTACTGCGTTCTAGATAGCTCAGTGGTAAAAATGTGAGGCATCGGCAGGGGAGCTCAAACAAGCAGCTGTGTGAGCAGATGAGTGGGGAAAGGACACAGGAGAACTGCCAGGATGCAAAAGTCTGACTGGGGATACAGGCGGCCTAGGGCAGCCTGCAGAGTGCCTTTTTCTCTTGCCTGCCCTCTACCCAAACCTCAGAGCTGCAAAGTCTGACTGAAACAAGCCCCTCTCCTTTTCATCCTCTAGGATGGGCGGCCAGAACAGCAGGTGCTTCAATGTGTGAGGATCCTGTCACTTAGTCATGTAGCTCTTCCTGAGTCTGTGTTTGCCTACATGCTCCTGCCCACATAAAACAGGCGAGCCAGACTCTGAAGACAGTCTTCTGTCTTAGCTAAGCTAAAAGAATGAGCGATGCTAGCTAAAATTATGCCTGAAGGCACAGTGAGATTAGTTCATAGTGCTGAGCCTCAGCTGGACTCTCTGGAAGATGCAGCTGCTGGGTAGTGTGGCTCTGAATAATAATAGGAAGAAAACATAGAAATGTCACCAGTGTTTGCACCTGATAGAAAATGTATTAATTGTGTCAGCTAGCTACTTCTGTGCTGTACTGAAAGGGTGATGAGACCTTTCTGTCCTTCACAGTACTGAAACCTCTGTACTTTTCATCCCTGAGCTTCCAGTGGTGCTTCCAATTTAGAAATGATCTGGAATACCCCTTGGTTATCTTTGTACAGATGTAAGATAGTCTGTCCTGAACATATTGAGTGTCACTCTGCTGAGCCTTTTCCCTTTAGGTCCAGGCTACCAAATCACAGCATCCTTTCATATTACACCTTTTGCAGACAGTGCCTGTTTGGCTTCCCTGGGTAGGTGTTACCTAGGAACAACTAAGTAGTAACAAGGTACCTTTAAAAATCCTCATAAAGTCAGAAGACCTTTTTTAGAAGGGAGTCCTGGTTATCTCAAGTAAGTGACACTCATATGAAATGACGACTCAGGTTATTCACAGTCCTATTTAACTTTTTTAGGTTTTATTAATATTAATCAGAAATTTCACTTGCTTTGCATTACTTCTTTCTGCAATCATTTTTGGAGCATATAGTAAAACATGCATAGCTATAAACTCATTGTTTGTTAAGTACCATAATGATTTCAGGATGATTGGTTCTGACAAATGCAAGATGCTCTGTACTACAACTATCTTGAGAGGGCTGTGAGCATTAGCTGGCATTCTCTGAGTGTATTTCTCATTACATCCCATTATTTTACTGTCTTTCAACAGTGATGTCCCTTGTTTTCATTCCAGTGTTGCCTTGGGGACAAGGTAATAAATCCTCAGACCATTTTCCTCTCTCTCTCCCAAGAGAAAGCAAGTATAGTACTAGACAGAGTAGAAGATGAAGAAGCTCACATAGTAGGAAAGCAGAGAAGGAGATAGGAATATACATCAAAGAAATCGTGAGAAGATTTGATTCACATTGGGTCCAGGTATCACTTGACTAAACTGTAGGAGATACCAGCTTGGTCTGTTTTGCAAAACTCCATTGAAATCATTTTAGTTTTCTCATGCAGACAACTGACTCCTTTCTCACTGTTTTAGCTCCTGTATTTTGAGAACCCCCCCCTGAGCATTAGACCATGGACTCAAAACAAGTATTCTATTACAGAATAGTATGATAGACCTCGACCTTTATGAAATAAAAGGAAAGACTGCTAAGTTATTCTTTTTACACTGCCAGTTGCTGAAGACTTTTCCATGGCTATGGTACCACCACTGATTTCCAGTACATAAAACTAAAATTGAATTACAGATGCACATAATTTTTCACATCCTTAGGTTACAAGTTTTGGCAATCCTGTGAAAACTGTACATCTTGGACACTCTACCATTTAAACATGGTGTTGTTTCTGCTTAAAGGCCACATCTCTGCTTCTTTCTGAGTAGAAACTTGCTCTCCCTCACCAAACATGCAGGAAAAGTTACACCTGTGAGCAACCTGTTCATCCATTACCATCCAAGAAGTCTGTGATAGATGACAAATAATGCTTGATTTCTGTTACCTGATTGGGAGTACCTATGGACATGTGGAGGCTCCATTCATTTTTCTGGCAGGGAGACACTAGCAAATGACTCATGAAGTTTAACCATGCCAAGTGCAAGGTCCTACAGGTGGGTGGGAGCAATTCNGACAAATAATGCTTGATTTCTGTTACCTGATTGGGAGTACCTATGGATGTGTGGAGGCACCGTTCATTTCTCTGGCAGGGAGACACTAGCAAATGACTTAAGTTTAACCATGCCAAGTGCAAGGTCCTACACCTGGGTCAGAACAATCCCAGGCACAGCTACAGGTTGGGCAGAGAAGAGATTGAGAGCATCCCTGCAGAGAAGGACTTGGGGGTGGTGGTCGATGAGAACATGAACATGAGCCGGCTGCAGTGTGTGCTTGCAGCCCAGAAAGCAACCGTATCCTGGGCTGCATCCAAAGGAGCGTGACCAGCAGGGCCAAGGAGCTGATCCTGCCCCTCTACTCTGCTCTCGTGAGACCTCACCTGGAGCATTGTGTGCAGTTCTGGTGTCCTCAATATAAAAAGGACATGGAGCTGTTGGAATAAGTCCAGAGGAGGCCACGAGGACGATCAGGGACTGGAGCATCTCCTGTATGAAGACAGGCTGAGAAAGTTGGGGCTGCTCAGCCTGCAGAAGAGAAGGCTGCGTGGAGACCTCAGAGCAGATACCTCCCAGTATCTGAAGGGGGGAAATAGGGGTGCTGGGAAGGGGCTCTTCATTAGGGACTGTAGTGACAGGACAAGGGGGAACGGGTTCAAACTTAAACAGGGGAAGTTAAATTGGATCTGAGGAAGAAATTCTTTCCTGTGAGGGTGCTGAGGCGCTGGAATGGGTTGGCCAGGGAAGTTGCAAATGCTCCATCCCTGGCAGTGTTCAAGGCCAGGTTGGACGAAGCCTTGGGTGATATGGTTTGGTGTGAGGTGTCCCTTCCCATGTCTGCCAGCTTGTCTGCCAAAGCCACGTGTGATCGTAGTGAATACAAAGAGAGACTGGGCCAGAAGAATGTTAAGAAATTTATTTAGATAACAACAAAAAAATGAAATAAAGTGCAAAGAACAACCATTCTTCTGAAAATTACAACTTTTATACCTAAACCTACACCTATTCTATATAAACCTACACCTATTCTACCTAAAAGTACAATTATTCTTGAAACTACACCTATTCTAACTAAACCTACTATTCTTAATCTTAAAACTACACCTATTCTTCCTAAAAGTACAACAATTATTCTTAAAACTACACCTATTCTAACTAAACCTACTATTCTTAATCTTAAAACTACACCTATTCTTCCTAAAAGTACAACAATTATTCTTAAAACTACACCTATTCTAACTAAACCTACTATTCTTAATCTTAAAACTACACCTATTCTTCCTAAAAGTACAACAATTATTCTTAAAACTACACCTATTCTAACTAAACCTACTATTCTTAATCTTAAAACTACACCTATTCTATCTAAAAGTACAACTCTAAATGAAAACAGGAACAATCTTCTTAAAAACTAGCAACAATCTTCTTAAAAAACAGGAACAATCTTAAAAAACAGGAACAATCTTCTTAAAAACCAAGAACAATCTTCTTAAAAAACAGGAACAGTCTTAAAAAACAGGAACAGTCTTCTTAAAAACCAGGAACAGTCTTACAAAACAGGAACAATCTTCTTAAAACACAAACAGGAACA